>VXAZ01009653.1:1005397-1018473 GCA_013399875.1 Gymnorhina tibicen
AAAAAAAAAAAAAAAAAAAAAAAAAAAAAAAAAGAGGAGGTGGGAAGCAAACAAAGGACTAAAGCAGTGTGTTACTCTCTGCCCTCGATGTTGCAACCACCCAGGGATGGGGAAAGCCTTTGGCCAGGCACAGTGCTGGAGCATCCCTTGGGCACGGTGGTGTCAGCAGCAGTGGCCCCTCCATAGTGGCAGTGTCCCCAGCAGCCGGGCTTGCCCCAACCCCATCACCACACGCCAGACTCTCCAAAAGGTGCAGCTGCCTTATCAGCTGCCGCGAGCGGGCGAGAGTAAACAGGACATCCCACACCAGCGCCGGGGTGCAGATGAAAGCAGCCTGGCCTGCGGAGTCTGCCAAGTATGCGAGAGCAGCAGGCTTTGCTTTTGTTTTCCTTTTGTTTATTAATGCGTGTATTTATTTACTTTTCGGCCCACGAGTAGGGAAAGGAGGAGGGAGCGGCTGGGAGCCTGGTGGGAGACAAACTGGAGGGCTGGTGAGCTGCCTGCCTCCGCTCCTGAAGGCCCCACAGGGGTTTTTTTATTTTATTTTATTTTGTTATTTTATTTTATTTTATTTTATTTTGTTATTTTATTTGATTTTGTTATTTTATTTTATTTCTTTCTTTTTTGTTTTTATTTGTATTTATTTTACTTTTTAAGCCCCCTCCGGGTGCTGCACCATGCCCAGTACACTCCCAGGCTTTACCCCTGCCAGGGGCTCCTGTTCCTTGCAGCAGCATCCCATCCCCAAGCCACAGCCCCTGGCTGCCCAGTGCCTCGATGGGCACTTAACCCACATCTCCCCGTCCTGTCTGGGGTGCCAGGGGAGGGTCAGGCTCAGCGAGGGTGACGGCACCGCTGCTGGGAAGTGCCCACGCTGCCGAAACCGCAGCCCGTGAGCAATAGGAAAACTCGTGGGGGAGCAGCCGGGGCTCGGTGTCACAGCTTCCTGTGCCTGACGCAGGTCCCTTCACTGGCCGTGCACCAGGGATGGGCTGAGGGGCACCAGATCCTGCGCCTGGCGCACCACCCCTGGCCCCAGGCGGCTGCGGGAAGGCGGCACTGCTGTCCGTCCACCCTTCCCTTTCTCCAGGGCACTTTTTGGGGCGGCCGGGTCAGGGCAATGCTGGTTCTCTGGGGCAGCAGCCACAGCCCCACCTCACCAAGGGCTGCAGAGGTTGGGGGACTTCTGATTTTTGCGGCTGGCTGAAGGGCGAGCGGGTGCTGGGAGGAGGGGGGTGGCTGCTTCAGCACACGCCGACTTCCTGCCTGGCTGTATTTTTAGCAGGGCCAACCCTTGATAACCCAGAGATTCAAGCGAAACTGTGAAGTAAGTAAGTGTGCCTTGAAAAGAAAAAAAAAAAAAGGGTGCTGGCTCTGCAGGAAGGCGGGGAGGAGGGGATGGCGCAGGTGGAAGCTGGGACCAGTGGCACAAACAGGACTGGTTTGGGGAGTGGGGGGGCAGATCTTGTGCTGTTGCCACAGCCCATGAAATCTGGGGCCTGTTACTGGCAGGTGGGTGCTCAGTGTTGGCTGAAAGTGCGGTGGGGAGGGTGAAGGGAGGGCTGGGAGGGAAGGGGCTCGTCCCCCGCAGCCCCCAACCTTCCCACGCACACGCCCGCCCGCCGGCTGTTAACAACACCACGCTAACAACCGGCTCTCACCTCATCCCCACCGCCTCCGCTCCCACCCCTGAGCCTGGGAAAAACCAGCCCTGAGGTGCCAAGCCCTGTCCGAGCCTTTTGGGAAGGGGAAGGAGGAGAGGACCCTCACACCCTGCGATGCAAATGGCCAGCAGGATCCCAGTACCCGTGGGAAAAAAGGGATGGAGGCGCAGCCCCTCCTCAGGGCATCCCTGAGAGCTCGGCCAGAGGTGATAACATCTGCGGGGGATCAAGGGGTGTTCAGAGCAGCACATCCATAAAGAGACGCCGGAGCCCGGGACCAGGTGACTGTGGTCAGCAAAAAAGCCGCTTTATTGGTGACCGCTCCCACGGGAACCCCGTGGTAGCGATCGGGTTCAGGTCCCTGAGAACACACTGTCCATGCTGGTTCCCCTTCCCACATCTATTGCTTTAAACACATCCTAGTTACAAAAAGCACAGAGTGACATTCCAGATACTGGAACATATAAATTAAGGTAAGTGATAGTTACAAGACATCGCAATTTTTTTTTTCTTTCTTAAACAGATTATCAAAGGTCGGGGATTTTTCTTTTTCTGATCCACAGAAAATGTATAAAAAGCATTTTAAAATCTACATATTTCTCAATGTGGTTTTTTTCTTAAAAAAAAGGCACAGTAAAAAAAATACTGGCTCAATAACATATTTACAACACACCCATTATGGGCTATTTTCACTCAGCTTCAAGTTGGAAATGTTCAGCTCTGGCTTGCCCCAGGGGCAGAGAGAGGGCTGGTGGTGGCAGGCAGGGCAGCTCTCGGAGGATGCGGGGTCCCTCTCCCTCCCTGGATAAATCCCTCTCCATCAGGAAGAGCACAATGGGCAGGTTGGGAGATGCTGCCTGCCTATGGCAGGTGCCCAGCTGGTCAGTGCATCCTGGGCAGCACCCACAGCCAGGCCAGGGCTGGAGGATGCTCTGGCCCCGCAGGGGACACCCACACAGCCCCCAGCCGGACCTCGAGGTGCTCCTTTGCAGAGCTGCAGGGCTGCCCGAGCAGCAGGGAGGCAGCACTGGAGGGAGACCCTGTACAAACACGGTGCCCACCCCACCGCGGCAGCTCCGGAAAAGCCCTCCTCCCACGCCCGTATTTATAGAAAGTCTTTACACGAGTCTATAAATAGTTCACCCACCGATGCTGCCGGCAACACTTCACCCGTGCTGGGGGAGCTCCGGGCAATGGAGTTAACACCAACACCGGCTCCCAATCCACCCCACCATCTCCCTCCAGTGTGGCTGTTGAGCACCCAGCAGCTTTGCAGCACCCTGGAGGAGCCATTGCCATGGCCAGAGGCTTCCCCTGCCCGCCTCTGCCTGCTCTGCCTGCCTGCCGAGCCAGGGAGCAGAACTCACGGGGACCCCTCATCCGACTGGGAGCCAGAGCTTTGCTGCTGAGATTTTGGGACTGGGAGAGAGGATGGGGTGGGTGAGGGGTTATGGGAGTGGGTTGGGGGGTAGATGCAAAGAAGGGAAGAACACACCAAAAAAACTTAACATTTGAAAGGAAAAAAAAGACTCAAGGAGAAGCAAGCCCCGGGTGGGGCAGGGCCCCGCGCTGTGGCCGCTCCCCACGCATGGCGTGGGGCCCGCCGGCCGCGGGGTGCCCACTGGTTAAGTGCTCAGTTCCCGTCCCTCTCCACCATCCCGGCCGGACCAGGCAGCGGGCACGGGCAGCCGGGCAGGCAGGGCAGGGGTCAAGGGGCCGCACAGCAGCCTTCAGTACACACACACTGTGCAATACCACAGCAACGACGTCCGTCCGTCCGTCCGTCCGCCTCGTGGCGAGGCCGGACCGACACACCCGCACACAGGTCCCGCACGCCCGTCGGATACCGGGGAAACTCGGGACGAGGTTGGAGGGCACACGCGCCTCCTAGTAAACCATGTTGGTGGGGCACCACGGCGTGTCAGGGTACAGCAGGCAGTGCACGGAGCGGAACCTGCGGAGGAGAGTAGCAGAGCTGAGCACGGGACAGTGGAGGCCCAGCAGCAGCCTGGTTTGGGGGAGGACAGGGACCCCCATCTCACCTGGATGGGTCCTCCTCGACAGAGAAGGCTCCCTTCATGTGGATGGAGTTGCGCTTGTTTTCGAACATGCCATAGCTCAGTGTCACCTGATGGGCAAGCACAGGGGGGTCAAGTGGCCGACGTGGCCATAAGGATCAAACAGAGGCATGGGGAGCTGCAAAATTCACCCCGTTTCCCAAAGCCTCCAGTGACACTTTGCATCATCCCACAGGGATGGGCCGATGGGGCTTTTCCCCTCTGCTGATGTTTCGGTCACATGTTAATCAATATCTTAGCCGTGATGCCAGGTTTTTAGGTGACAGCTTGGGGTACCTGTTTGTGGATCTCCGACTTGGGCACCTGGTGGAGGTTCTCCAGGTGGGAGTGGAAGAGGTTGCTCCGGATGAGCTTCACGCCCAGCACGGACTCGATGATGTAGCCGATGGTGCAGTCGTCGGGCAGGCGGATCTTCTCTGCAGTGCTCATGAAGTGACCCCCACTGCGGGGAGACAGAGAGGGGCTGCAGAGGAGCAAAGCCCAGGGGATGCGGGCACCCTGCAGGGTCTGGGGTTGGTCAGGGGGTGCCCAGCTCCAATTAAAAGACAATTCGGGGGAACTGAAGCCCTTCCCAGCTTGTTTCCAAGCTCCCTGCAGACGCCCCCAGAAAGGCAAAGAGAGAAAGGTGCTGGGACGTGGTCCAGCACCCATGCCCAAAAATGTTACCTCTCTGTGCCCTGGGGACCATGAGGAGTCCCCATGGGAGAGCAACACCAACGCTCTTACCTGGCCCAAGGGCTCATCTTCAGTGCCAGCCCCCGGCTGATACAGAACCCTGCTCCGCCCGTGGCAAACCAGAAATGCACAGGATGCTGCGAGAGAGGGGAACCAACACCGTGAGACAACAGCTCCTTCTCCACCCAGCCCAAATTAGGCCAGCCCCAAACTCTCCCCACGCTCACCATCTTGTTCTCGCTGATCCTCTCCGTAGCCTGGATGGGCCGGTCCAGGCTGGGCTTCCCGATGTAGATGTCCTGTGTGTGGGGGTAGCTGGAGAGCAGCTTCACCAGCATCCGCACGTTCACGTAGTTGTCATCATCCACGTGGCAGAACCACCTGCAGTGACAGCAGTGTCACACCCCACCGGGGCAGCTCCCCGGACCCCACGCTGAGATACGATCCCAAAACCACAGATGGTCTCTGTTTGCACTGCCCTGCCCCTCTTCAGCCCTGCTGTCCCCCACAGCAGCCCCGGACACCGCTTACTTTCTGCCCGACTCGATGAACTTGTCGTACTCCACGGCCATCTTGCAGGACAGGGCCTGGCGGCTGTGGGCAGCCGAGCAGTTGGTGTTGATGACGTTTCCTGCGGGGAAAAAAGAAGGGTCAAAACCCAGCATTGGTGCATCCTGCACCTCCCCACGCACTCAAACGGTGACGCTTCACCACACGTGTCCCACATGTGCCAGGGGGATGGGAACTCATGGACGATCCCAGTGCTCAGTGACCCGCATGCTATGTTGTTTTGGGCAAATGATGAATTTTTGGGGGAATGTCTTTTGTGTCCACATGAGAGAAGGGAAGGGATGAATAAGGAATGCGGATGCAGCAGACGCACCATAGTTCAGCCCTATCCACGTTCTAAGCGTGATGCCACCCTACATCACCTTGCCCAGGGTGCACCAGCCACCCTGGGGGGGTTGAAGGCATGTCTGTGAGCCCTGAGCTTTTCCCAGGACATGGTAGCAAAAATCCTGCCCTCTTTTGCTTGCCCAGCTCAAAGGCAATCACATCCCAGCCTCAAAAGCAGTCATTTGCATGGGGAGAAGAGACCACGCTGACCCCAGCCCCGAGAACGGCTGCCAGGGAAATGCTGCCATGAAACCCTGTCCACGTTGCCATCAATCCCAGCTCACCCCAGGGACAAAGTGGTGCAAAGGCACCCCACCCTGGTACTGTGATCCCCATGCAGGACATGGGCTGGGCTGACTGGGAAGCAAACCTGTCCCCAGATGGGGCTCCCAGGCAGAGGGTGCTTTAAGCGTTATCAGTGAAACAAATTGCCTCATTCTCAACCCAGGCTCCTGTGGCGAGGGATTTTTCAGAGTTCCCAGGACAGGCCCCACGCCAGCCATGCTCCACAGGTGGGAGCTTTTCAGGGGACCTGGCCAGGCCACACACACAAAGGGACAAGAGCCACAGACTCACGTGCTTGCTTCTTCAGCTCCTCATCCTCCCCGTCAGTGAAGATGAAGGTCTGAAAGAGAAGACGAGGCACCTCTGAGGACCGAGGGGCTGAGACCACGTGGCTCTGGATGTGACACAGCACCCCTGGGCAGCACCTGGGATCAGTCCCTCTGGGATGCTGATGGTGACTTCTTCCCCCTTGTCAAAACCCCAAGTGGCACAGGAGAGTTGGGCACCCACACAACACACACCCAGCTTCAGACCGAGAAGAGTGCCGAGCTCCCCCTGGGAGCACACCCCAGCCCCCTCCCGGAGCATCCCCATCCTCTTGCCTTTCACACAGGGCAGCAGCTGGCAGGGAGATTTTAGGGGCCACAGGGGCTGTCCCCAGCACAAGGGGAGGCAGGAGCAAGGAGGGGAGCAGGTGCAGAGCGCGGCCTGATCTGAGCAGGGATTTCAGACTGGAGCCGGCGCGCGTGGCCAGAGCAGCCGCCCAGGCAGGTGTGTTTGCCCGTGGCGCCGGCTCCCAACCGCGTCCCCACCTGTGTCAACAGCACGTGGCTGTCCCTGGCCACTTGCACAATATCTCCACGACTCCTCTCTGCTCCCTGTGTCCTACCCAAGGGGGCTGAGACGGTGCCAGTGAGTGCCACTTGCCAGCCCCAAGGAGGGGATGGTCCCCCACTGCCCCATCCCAGCACAATCCCACGGTGCCAGGCAGCACCCAGCCCTCCTCCCGGGCCCCTGAGCTGCCCGCCTGGCTGCAGTCCTCTATTTACACAGCTAATTCCTGGCATATGTCACCCAGGAAGGAGGACTGGAGGGGCTGCTCTGGGCCTGGGATTTGGGGAAGGACGAGGAGCAGGAGGAGAGAGCAGGGGGTGGGAAAGGCATTGCCATCAATCAGCGGGCAGCAAACAAAGCTAGAGGAGAGAAACCACAACCAGCTGCCAAGCGCTATTAAAAACCAGACGTGCACAAAAGGGCAAAGGAAGAAAGACAAAAGGGCTGGGGGGGGGGAGGGCAGGAGGCAGCAGAGGAGGGACGATGGAGCGCTGGGGATGATGAATTACAAGTGAGCTGGAAATTGGGTGCCACCCCGCAGCCGGCCCCGGGAACGCGCTGGGGTTTTGTGGCTTGTTTGAGGAGCTGGGTACAATAGTGGGGTTGACTTTACTCAGCGAGGAGAGTTAAGCGGGCAGTGGTCATTAGCATACAGCTGCACTGGTTAACCCGGCCCTGTTTGCTCAGGTCCCCAGCCGGGGCTGGTGGGGAGAGCCCGGAGCCGCAGCGAGGTTCAATGGGAGGGAACAGGGCTACAAGTGACCTTTGGGGCTTGAAAAGGAGAAAAGAAAAAAGCGGGGGAAAAATAATGATGGAGGAGGTGGGAAGGCAAGTTCTCACAAATGCACAGCCTGCCGTGCAGCCTGGCTTGTGGGGAGGGACAGAGGTCAGGAAGGCTCTGAGCAAAGGGGACGGGGAACCGCTGATGAGGAGGGGACAGCTGGGGGATGAGGACGCATCAGCTGCGGGGCCAAGGATGCCCGTGGTTGCTCCATGCACACACCACTGCTGGGGTGGGACAAGGTCAGTGCTGTGTGTAGAGGAGGGGGTGTCACCCCCAAGCAGCTCGGGGTACAGCTGCTGGTCCCCATTTCCCCCAGGTGCTCAGGGAGGGGCCAGGTAACCGCTTGGGGTACGAGCTGAGCCAGGGCAGCAGGACACCAGCCAAGGATGCCCAAGACAGCCCCATCACACAGGGGGGCTGGCACTCCAGCCCGGGTTCCAGCCTCGCTGGAGGGGGCCAGGGGACACGCAGCCTCCGCACAGGCGAGACAGAAAATGTTTGCTTGATTAGCTCAGAAGCGCCGACCAGCAACTGCCTTCAGCTGCTCCAAAAATAACCCCACAACTAATCCTGCACTCAGCCTCTATAAATAGACCACAGGGACAATTGTTTATTCCTCGCCTGCACCGAAAGGCTTCATCCTACCAAGGCATCTCCCCTCGGCCTCTCCCCACACACCTCCCTGTAATATTCCTGGGGTGGGCGGACCAGGTGGCACCTCAGGGACTGGGACAGGGACCCACAGCTGCAAGTCACCCCATGTGGGCACCTGCTGGGGCCTCACAGGTTTCCCCCGTCCCTCCCAACCCCACCATGACATTCGATTAAAACTAAAACAATTAAAAGCTTCATTTTTAAATTAATTTTTTTAATTAATTTGTGTTTCTTGGAGGGGAGATGCACCCTGCCTGCATGGCCCTTCATCTGGGGCTGCAGGGGAGAGGAGCAGAGGTGACGGCCCAGCCTGGGAGGGGACAGGACAGGAAAGGATGAGAACAAGTAAAAAACATGCATCCACCTTTGGTATCTCCCATGTAGGATACCAGACATGAGGGCAGCATCCAGTTTATCGTGGTGCAAGCGGACACTGCAGCCAACATCCCTGAGCTGTCACCTATAAACCACCACCTCCAGGCCCAGCAGGGCCAGAAAGCACTCCCAGCCTTTACACCCAACCTCTCTCCCACTTGGCCCCTGTGCCAGCCATGGCACCAAGGGCTGCAAGGACCTCTTGGACCCCCCCCAGCAGTAACTTTTCCTGCGGGGTGCAAGAGAGGAAGGGCCCGCTGCCCCCCCCCAGCCCCTGCAGGAAACCTCATTGTTCTCAGAACTGCAGCTTCAAGAAACACAGGATGCCAAATCCCTCCCAAACAATAGCTGCCAGCACTCCTCGCAGCCCCGCACAATGCACGGCCCCGCGGCCGGGACTGAGCGGCACCCGGGATCCCCGTGGCCAGAATGGGGTCAGCCCCCCCCAGCTGCCCACCAGGAGCCAGGCAGCTGCTGGCAACCCCCCCCACCTCCTCCTCCTCACCGGTGGGGAGGGCTCATTTCTTTTTTTTTTTTTTTGCCTCCCCTTCATTTCTCCTTTCAGGGTGACTCATTTCCCCTCCACTGGTGGAGCTCATGGGCTGTTCATAGCTGGGTGCTGCACAAGGTGTCCCACCAGCCAGGGCCACCCCGGGGTCATCCTGGCCCTCTCAGTGCTGCCTGGCCCGAGCGGCTCTGTGACTTCCCAGGGTGACACATTCTCAGCATAGCCCATGCCTGCCACCGTCCCACCAGCACACCCACCAAAAAGGGAACCTTGGCCAGGCAGGCACCCCATGACCCTGCAGCGCACAAATCCTGACTCTGTGCCACATCTCACTTCCCCATGCTGGGAGAGGATGGAGCACTCCAGCACCCTTTTTACAGCCACCCAACTTGCGTGCAGAGGAAAGGAGGCAGCAAAGAAGGGATGGCTGGGGGGGGCCTCAGCCTCCAGCTGGCCAAGGGGCTCTGGAGCAGGTCAGGATGCTGCCAGAGCTGCCCAGCTTTGCGTCCCCCACAGCAAATGTTCTTCTTTCCCCTCCAGCCTGGGGGTTTAGGGGCAAAATCCCAACCCCTCTTGAACAAGTTGGGAGCAGTGTGATAGCGATGTCCCCGCAATGGCAGCATGCCACGATGGCAGCATACCCACTCCATGGTGGTGGCTTTCCCCAGGACCAGGGGCAGGTCTGTGCTGGCACAGGATCCCAGGGCTGGGACCTGCAGAGGCGGGGAAGGGGCTTGCAGGGCCGCGGGCCCTTCCTCCCCCTGCTCCTTTTGGCGAGAGGAAGAATCCTCCACAGTAATTTTAAATGCTATAATTTTTTAATAACCTCCTCACAAACAATGAGCTCATTGTGTGGCAAGGGTCCCCCACCCTCCCGCCTGGTGCTCCACGCGCCGCTCACCGGCTCCAGGGCTTTTATGGACAAGGACAGCAGCATCGTTTGGGACAGGCAATTAAGGGGCCCCCACCCCTAAAACCCACACAGGCTGCCCCGGGGGACAGCAGGGAGGGACCCTCACACATGATCCGAGTTCAACAGTGCTCAGCAGGCCCTGGCACACAGCCCAGGGCTGGGGGAGGCAGCTGCGCTGCCAAGCTGGTTTGGGATGAGCAGTCCCGGTCTCAGCCACTCTGGTGGGAGTGCAAGTAAGACTCGCATGCCAGCACACTCCAGCGTGTGGGTGGGGACCCTGGCCAAGGTGCTAGAGAAATCTGGGAGCCGCCATCAGAGGAGCGTGCTCTTTGGAAGGCAAACCCTTTCCCCTTGCCCCGAGAGCAGGAATTTTTCAAAGCCTGCAATTACCGCGCCGCCGAGCGGGAGGCAGCCAGTGGATCCCACGCTGCCGGGACGGCGGCCCGGGCTGGAGCCCTCGCGGGCTCCGAGGCGTGTGCCGAGCTGCCCGGATGCCTCTGGGGTGCCCCAGGGACACCCAGCCCCTTCAGGGTAACCCCAGGGACAGGAGACGTGTCTTTGGCAACTCTGCCGCTGCAAATCACCCGACTCGGCAAGAAAGCGGTGGGCTTGGGATTGCTCCTGTCCAGGATTTCTGTGTAATGGCCATTTTCCTCCCCGCTCTCTTTCCTTTCAAGTGCAAAGTTTGTCCAGCCCACACTCCAGCATCATAAGGATATTGAGACAGCTGGAAACTCTCCCCAAAGCAAGGAGGGGAAAATCCATAACTCTCCTCCAAAAGCAGCTTGTCTGGCCTGGATTGTGCAACCCAAAGAGGAGATTTAGAAGGGAATAGGGATGTGCTCTCCCTGTGCAGAGAGGCAGGAAGGAGAAGGGGGTGCCCTTTGCAGTGTCTTGGAGGTGACAGAGGGCAGGAAACAGGGACTATTGTGGGCAGAACAAAGAGCAGCCAAGGAAGGACACAATAGCTGTTCCCCCTATCTGCCAGGGTCCAGGCAGGAGCTACCTGCTGGATTTAACTCCTTCTCAGCAGTGTCTGCATCCCTCCTGCCTGGCTAATGAACAGCCAGAGGCAGGCTGGGGTTTGAGCGAGAGAAGGATCAGGAGAAAGAGACAAAGCATCAGGCAAGGGAGATTCTCAGCCCTTGAGCAGGAACTTCCCCATGTTGGTGAGGCAGCTCACATGCCTGAGCACCGTTAGTGAAACCAGAGTGAGAGAGGATGAGCAGAGGCAGGCCTGACTCAGACCAAGAGAGACGTTTAAGCAAAGGCAGTGCCCCACTGTCACCAAATCACCCTCCTGGGATGGAAACCAGGGGGCCGGGCAAGGAAGAGATGCAGGAACTGCAGGGAAGCAAGAGAGAAGAGCCCCATAACACCAATCCCACACTCTGCAGGCAAAAAAACCCAACCTGATGCCAAGTCTGGGGAAGCCCAGGGTGCCTCAAAGCTTCCCAGAGACAGCGGCCGGGCCGGCGTGGGAAGAGCGGAGCCGATCACCTCCAGCAGCGCGGGTTCGTCCCCTGTGCCTCGTGTCCCCACAGCCCTGCTCTGCTCCGCAGGAGTTTGTGCTGCCTCCAGCTCTCTCGGCAGCTCCTTGTCCTCAAGTGCTGTACAAGAGCCGTCACTCAGCGGCTTGGCTTGTCAGGCGGGCACCTCGCCGGGCTGCGGCCCCCCTGGCTTCATGGCCCTCATCTCTAGGCAACCTGACCTGGACACGGCCGGCTCCGGCTCCCTCGTTCCCATGGAAAGTGCCACACAAGAGGCTGCGAAGCCTTTTCTCTGCGCCAGGAGAAAAGGGGCTTTGTTAGCTTGCCCAGGGGGACAGCGTGAGAGCCGAGCCTTGGGGCTCTGGGAATCCAAACGGACAAACGAAGCACAACAAAAAAAAAAAAAAAACCTAGAAGAAAGCTGGAGCTCACAAGAGGGAGGAGAAAAAAAAGAGAAGCCATTCCCAGGATCATCTGTAGGTGCTCAAAGAGCATTTCCCCCCACCACCACTCACCACCCCCTCACAGTGACAGCAGAGCATAAAAGAGGTTTCCATTAAATAACTGGACCAAGGAGAAGTGGCAGATCCACTGCCAAGCCCAGGAAACCTGAGCAATAAAAAAAAAAGGGGACATGATTCACAGTGAAAAAAAAATAGCAAGATAATGCTTGGGGTACAGTGCAGGAGCCAAGACCCCACAAGGTCCAGCAGACTTAGGTGAGGAGGGCAGGGGCAGGTCGATTCTTCCTCCACCCTCAACCACTCCAGATTTCCAAGGAAAACAGTTTGCAAGCAATAAAGCCAGTTCCAGGCCAGGAGGAAACACGTGAAGACAGTAGGATGAAAAGGTTGGGACCAGACGTAATTTACTTTTGGGAAGCTGTCTAAGGGTAGAAAAAGTGTCTTATGAACAAATGGCAAAGCACATTTCCTAAGGAAACAGGTCTTTTTTTTTTTTCCTTTTAAATTTTCCTTCAGTACTTGAAGGACAGAGTAAGAGACTGCCAGGACTGGGCAGGACATCAGTAAGGTCAGGAACCAGACTTGCTGGAAGTGCCCCGGTGTGGGTGAGCCGGTGCAGACCCACAAGAGCTCTCAGCCACTCCAGTCCTGCCCAGTCCCTTACAAGGGGACCGAGAGCTTCAGCACATCCCGGCCCTGAGCTGCTAAACTGGGTGTACTTTGGGCAGCACAGCTGCAGGCACCTCACTGCAGGGGCCTGACCCGAACTGTGGCACCCACGGGCTGGGCTGCACCCCTACGCCGTGCCTCAGTTTCACCAGTGGAAAGCAACTCAGGCCAGCTCTGCAATGGGAGGTGCTCAGTGGAAAGGACCCCAGAGCAGAGTTTTGGAGGGCTGCTGAGTGTGGGGAGCCAAGCTCGGGCTCTCTACATCACTCTCCCGTTCCAAACTCACCCTGTAACGCTGCATTTCACCCTCCCGAAAACACAGTTGGCTGCAGAACAGCCCAGTCAGCCTCGGAACGCCACCCGGCTCAGCGAGATGGGGGAAATGGGAAGGGGAGATGGTATCTGCTGGGTCAGAGCACCACCCGGGTCCCGCGGGACGAAGGGCCGGGACCGCGGCAGAGACGCGGGGACTGCAGCCCGTCCCGAGCCGCTCCATCCCGGGCAGCGGTGGGGACCGTCCCCGTCTCCATCCCTGTCCCCGTCCCTTACCATGTCGCGGTTGCGGGAGATCCAGGTGTCGAGCAGCAGCTCCAGCCGCGCCTTGTGAAACTTCTTGGTGGTCTTGACGGCGATGAAGACATCGCGGGGGGAGATGTCCTCGGCCGGCGGCCGCGGGGGGCTCGGCGGGGCGGGGGGCAGCTCCCGGCGCGCTCGGCTCAGCCGCCCGAAGTAGTCGGCGAAGCTGCGGAGCCCGGGCGGCCCCTGCGCCGCCGGGGGAGGCACGGC
>VXAZ01009653.1:1018539-1089085 GCA_013399875.1 Gymnorhina tibicen
ACCCGGGCCCGCCCCGCCCGGGGAGGGACGGACCCGGGGCCGCCCCACGCGGGGCGTGGGCACCGCCCGGCCCTGCCCGCGGACCGCCCGCGCCCCTCCGACCCCCGCGTCCTGCCCGCCAGCCCCTACACGCGTCCCGGCTCCGCCGGCCCCGTCCTGCCCGGTCCCGGGCCCTGCTTTGCTCTGCGCATCTCCGTGCTCGCGGCCGGGAGAGCACTGCTGGGTGCAGGCAGGGTGCCGGCGCCTCCTCCTCCTCCTCCCTTCCCCTTGATACCCGGGGATGGGGACATTCTGCTCCCCTGTAGCCCCCAGCACTCCCGGAGCATCGTTGGGTGCTCTGTCGGCAGCAACCGGTGCGTTCCCCCTCCCGCCCGTCCCGAGCTGTCGTTCCCCAAAGCCCTGCACAGAGATTTTCTCACGGCCCTGTCCAAGAGGTTTCCAGAAAGCTGACCAGCCTGACCAAACTCCGGGCAGTGTCCCATCAGTGTCTTCTGAAGCCCAGTATAATTGAAAACAAACACACCAACTCCCCCAAAAACCACAGCAATCCTCACTTCCACCAAGTTTCATTCTGGTGGGTAAATCTGAGGACAGGGAGCCAGGAGGATCTGTTCCCGTTCCTTCTCAGGATGACCTGGAGAGGCTCCCAGACCTGACCAACCTCATCCCGGGCACAGCATCGTGCTTTGAAACTGATGCCCCAAAGTTCTGGGATATCTGAAAATAAATGCTACATAGGTACCAAGCAGGCCCCGCCCCCAGTGATCACTAATCATGATAACGATGGCTTGTTAAATGAGATACCATTTTTCCAGCCAGACAGTGGGAGAAGTGGTGGCTGAAACAGAAAACTGGGTTGAAATCTGGTCCTGGATGTGCCAACAAGTTGATATTTTCCTGGCGCCGAATCCCAGGGCCCCTTTCCCCCCTTACCCTCTGTCTCTGCGAGCAATGAGCTCTTGGGGTTTTCTTTCCCAGCGAGTGCTGCTACAGGGAGGTGGATTTGGGTTTGGGCCTGGGCTGCAATGTAATGCCATAATCAGGGGCTGCTGCATTTTTGGGCAGGGACCTTGTCCAACTTGCATTTTTCCTGCTGTCACGTGCTCCATTCATCTCTGGCACTGGATAAACAATACCATAATACCAGGCAGGATGAAGCAGGGAAACTGCTTCCTCAGGCAAGCCCCAGCATTTGCCTCCTCTTGATTTTAGGCTGTACATTCTCCTGGTCAGCACTTGAACCGTGATCCCAGGCTAGAAATGCTCGGGGACGCTGTGGGTTTGGTTTTGCAGGGCATTGCCTGTGTCTGGAGACAGACCTGGGTTGCCAAAGAAGCTTCCCATAATAAAAGAAAAAAAAAAAGCAGTTAGACCGTACAAACACAGGAACCAAATCCCACACTCCCCACTTCCCGCTATTGCTGCCCAGCCTTCCAGTCTCAATTTGCTTTTTTTTTTTTGGGCGTCCTTTGTCTCCAACCCGATGGCACAGCAACCGCGGCTCGAGAGGCAGCTGAAAAGCCCGAGCAGCAAAACCCTGAATGAAGAAAGAGCCCCTTTCTCCAGGAGCCAAAAGGGGAGGAAAGGCACTTTTCCCCCGACCAGCTGCTCTGCCACTCCCGCAGCCCCGGCACTGGCTGGGGACACGCGCTGTGGCCAGATGTTGGGGTCCCAGCCGGCGCCGCAGGGCAAGTGACAATGCGGGCTCTGTGTGCGCCGGGCTCCGCGCGCCGGCCCCGAGAGATGCAGGGGTTTGAGGAGCCGCTGCGCTGCCACCACTGCCGGCACTAGGGCTGTCCCAGCCTTCCAGCACCGCCTGTAACCCATCCCGGGGCTGCCGCTCGGCTCAGCCCGGCTGCCCAGGGCCAGCGGTGGGGGGAAGTTGTTCCTCCAGCAGCATTGTCCTGCCAGAACAAGACTCCTCCGGGATTGTCCGGCCGCTGGCCGCATCCCCACAGATTTCCTCTCCAGGCGCCTGGCCTCCTGGCTCGGCCCTCACCTGCCACATGGATGTCGCCAGCGAGGCACTGTCTCCCCTGGGAAAACGATGGTGCGAGCAGTCACCCTGGTTACACCTCAGTGGGCACAGGATGGTACCTGAGGGGCAGGGAGCAGGAAGTGGGCGTGGGGAGGATGGTCTCAGGAACATCTGGTGCCCGGTTCACTGGCATTCAGACAATTTTTTGGGTACAAAAATCCTAAGCCCAACAGGGGTGGCTCCAGGACCAGACAAATTGGGGTGCCTCATAAATACAAGGGCCAGGGGAGAGGGATGCTGTCACAGTTGCTCTGCAGAAGGGATGCCAAGGCTGGACCGGGAGGGACATCTCTCTGCCTCTCCCAAAAAGGATCCCGTTTTGGACACAGTCCATAACCCGCCCCACTGAGGTGTGAGGTGAGGCCGGCTGTGGCTGCAGGGTGGTGTTGTGCTCCCCACGGTGCCTGACTCCACAGGGATGGTTCCAAGACAGAACATGCTGCCCAAATCCTCCAAATCTCAAGGATATGATCACACCTACTTCAGATTAACTTCACTGAAACTCCAGACTAGTTTTCCACTGCAGATAGCTGGATTCAGCCCCGCACCAAACCCAGGGCTGCGGCTGCACGTGGGGCATCTCCCTTTCAACCATAGCATGGTATTAGGTCGGTTTAAATTGGTTTAAACTCTCCGCATCGCCCCTGCTCGCAGCCTGACCCCGGCACTCAATAGGTGGTCCCTAAGAGGCTCCCAGGTTCTCAGGGCTGCTAAAAATGGTTAATAAATCCCCAGTAATAAAGTGTTCAGGTCATCCGAGAGAAATGCCGCGCTCGAGCTGCAAAGCTGCATTGTCTGCCCGGAGCGATTTACGCGCTCCGTCGGACAGGGGTTAAAAGCTCTGTCAGGCGCCGACTTCGCCACTGTTGTCGGGGGTATTTAACGGGGTTCGGCCCCGACGTGCGGCCGGGCGGCCACTGCTCCAACTGTGCAGCTCAGGTTTGGGAGGGAGATGTCAGAGGAGGGCGGCCCAGGAGCTGGATCCTGCCCGTGGTCTGCCTCTCACCCCCCGCTTTTTCTTTCTGGGATTTTCTGAGAGCACAAAAGAGACTTTGCATCAATTACTGGTAGGAAAACGGCAGCGCCCCGCGGCAGAACTCCGCGCTCCCGTTCCGGGTTTGGTTAACTCCCCATTGTCTGATAGGCTCCGCTATTCACGGCCAAGGGCAAGGGCTCAGCTTTTTTCATCTATCGCGGTTTTTTTAACCACCTTCGGAACAAAAAAACCTTTCTGCCCTTGTTGCAGGGGGTCTGGCAGTGCCTTTGAGGTGGCTGCAAAGAGTGGAGCATGCCAGCATCCCTCTGCCCAGAACGCAAATCTCCTGCAATGAACGCTTATGATGCATCTCCCGATGCTGAACTGTCCCCACGCCCATCATCCCCCGATGTGCTCCAGCGCTGGCACCACCAGGTCCTGCCGCAAGCCCCCTGTACCCTCCGTGGCCTCAGACCCTACATCGCTTTCCCCCTCCACCTCTGGGGACTGCTGGTCCCCTCGGCGGGGCGGGAGGACACGATTCGATCCGTACAGGGCACTGTGAGATCCCACGGGGCCGGGGGCTATACAAATGCAAAGCGTCATTATTTTCCCGGGGCTGAAGCAGAGGCCTGAGAAAGGTTGAGTGAGAGAGGCAGCGAGCAGGGAACAGCGGGGGATTTAGCTCCTGAAAAGGAGCCAGGGAGAAAAGCGGGCGAAGAGTTTCATTGTGCGCTGGGCAGAGGGGGTCACGAGCAAGTTAAACTGGTTAATGTATTGGAGCAGCTTCCTCCGAGCTGCTGGGAGCAAGCAAAGCCCTGCAACAAAAGGCCGAGGGAGCATTCTTGCGGGGAAAGTGGGCTCTCTTTAAAAGGATTTGATTTCTTTTCTGTCAGTTGAATGGAATTTGGTGGTGACTCCTCCAGGTCTAAGAATTTGGGGCTTTGGCGGTGGTGGTGGCGGGAGGGGACAGTCCCTGTCTTCCCCTCCCCACTCCTGCATTTTTCTCCATCTCCAGGCTCGCTGCCTCCAGATTACAGCCCCCGATGTTGAGGGGGGAGAGGAGCTGGGGGAACACAAGCGGCCCCATAGATGCTCTGATCCTGAAAGAAAGCGAGGGGCACGGGGCCGTCCCTGCCCAGCCTGGTTTCTCATGCTCCCTATTCAGCCCAGGGAAGGGGAGGTAAATGTGGGGAGAGGGGAGACTGGTGGGGCTTCCACTGCTGATTTAATGCCTCTCTCAGTGCTTCACGACCGAGGTTGATCTCAGGGGAGTTTTGGCAGTGTAAGGTGTGCAAGGGGAGCTTTCCGCTCCTCCCTATGGGGTATGGAATTTTGATGTTAAAACCATGGAATGAAGGTCAAAACATGAGACAAAGGGGACTTGAACTAACAAAATCAGCTGGATGTAACCTCACTTTCCCACAGCCTGTGCATCTCTCTCCTCCCAACAGCAGCTCCTGGGGCAGCTGAGGACTATCCTCACAGAGCTGGCTTTGTCACCCCAAAATCCCTGGGCTGGTGAGCAGGAGCCCTTCCTCTTCACGGGTACACCTGCTGGGCCATGGGGGTCACAGTGCTGCCAGCCAGGGACGCTGGGCTGGGTGCAGCTGTCTCTGGCTGCAGGTGCCTCATTTGGTGTTGACCCTGAGAGCAAACCAGGGAGGTTTAGAGCTGTCCTGGGTTGGAGATTTGCTGTTGCACACAGCTTAGACTACCTGGCAGCGTGGGTGTGGCGTGGGAAAAGACAATAATTAAATAAGCAGAGACTGTGACTGGTAACCCTGCAGTGCATGAGATATTGCAGAGCCAGAGCCTTCAGTGCTCAGGTAGCTGGACAGACAGACAGACAGAGATTAGTGCAGCAGCAGGTTTCCACTGACTGAGCTCAGCTCGCTGTGCCTCAGTTTCCCAAGAGGTGACACTGGCAGAGACCCCATGGTCCCTGTCCCCTGGGCTGCTGCCTGTTTGGGAGATTGCCCTATGGGCTGTGCATGGAGCCCGCATGTGTCGGTCTGGACGTGTCCATCTGTGCAGGCAGAGCCAGAGCACAACAAGCTGAGATCACAGTTTGCTGTTGATGATGGCCAGCCTGTCCCAAGCTCCTTCCAGAGGTGTGGTCAGAGGAGCTTGCAGCTCCTGGCCTTTAATTTTTGGCCTCTCATTCTTTTTGGCCCCAAATTTTCTCATGTTCCTGTTGGGAGCTGTCCCTCTCCCCACTGCCTTTTTGAAGAGGAGCCAGAAGTGATGTCAGGGGAAGTGTTTGATGATTACCCCAAGGAGGAGGTGGGAATCAAATCTCATACTGGGCTGGACTGGATGGACAAAGGCCCAGTGAACCCCATGTCCATCCTACAGCAACAGCAGAACTGTTATATAGTTTTACTTTTTAAATATATATACAAGGAACAGCAACCAAAGGCAGGCTGCTCCTAAAGCCCATCCCAGCCAAACACTGCACGGTGCTCACCTCCAGCCCAGCACCTGCCTCAATAACTCCCTAAATCTCATGTTTTTGTCCAAGTCTGATGCAGTGGCTGGTCCCATTCCATGATGGGACACTGGCCACTGTTTTCCTGACCACAGCTACCTATGGTTCCAGGTCTCCAAAACCTCCTGGGGAGAAGGAGCCAGGCAGAAGGATCAGGGATGCATTTTAATTCCCTGCTCAGACCCAAGCATCTCAGTGCCTGCAGCTGGCCCTGGAGCAGTGGTAGGTCCCACAGCCTCTGCATCCGACCCAGATCAGATATGTGTGTCACTCTGGCCTTGAAATGCTCCTGCAAAGGCAATGTTGGTTGCTCCCAGGGAATTTGGCTTCTCTCTGGGCCCCCACAGCTTCTTGTCTTCTTCCTGCCCTTGGAGCATCCCGATTTAGTTGCTGAGTGCTTTTTTAAAGGTGGATGAGTGAGTCAATATTCACCCACCACTTCCCCCAGCTTGCCTTGGTGTTTCCAAAAGCCCCTTCCCCACTGCACCCCTGGGAAATTTGTTTGCTCCCTTCCCATTCCCACTGCAAAAGGGATTAAAAGCAACAGTTCATTTTTCATGTGATGCAAGTTTAAATAGGAATTTCACTGCTCTGGCTTCGCCTGGTTTCCGGGAGCCGAAGCTGAGAGGGGATGGTATTAGCGCTGTGCAAGGCAGGGAGGAGGAGGAGGAGGAGGGAGGTGGGAGTTGAAAGGGGGAAAGGCGGGGGGATGTGCGGGGGTGAAGATGGGATTAAAACATCCCATTAGAATTTCTGTTTTTGGAAAGCTCACAAAAATGTTGACATGTAGCATGACTAACATAGTGCAAATGTCAGCCCGGCTCTGCGAACGGGGGCCCTCGCTCTCCTCCCAACACGCTGGCCCCCTTTTAAGGCAAAAATATACAATGAGCCGCACAATGGCCGAATTCCAGAGAGCCGCGCTAATTGTTCCTCGCTCACGTAGGGCTAATTGCTTTGCTGAAACCATTCGTGCCTGGCCTGGATCCCACGTGTTTTTACCATTTAATTAGGACAGAAAAGCTGGGGCCAGGAAATGGGATGAGATAAAGACTGGCAGAGATGGAGGATAGGTCGGGTGCCCCAACCTGGAGAGGAGACGTGCTATGAGTGCTTGGTGAGTGGGCAGGGAACAGCCCTTGCTCCACACCAGCCTCCACTGGGATTAAAGCTGTGCAGGCACCGGGGATGGGAGAGGGAGACTGTGACGGCTCTTGAGGCTGGTGAGGCAAACAGTGAGACAGAGAAATGCTGCCAGCCACAAACGTTTGCAAGAAACACCTTCATCCAGCTGCTCAGTGACTGCTCCAAGGCTCTGGCATACAACACGTGTGCAGCTCTTCACCTGGTGCTATAATTAGAAAGTCTGTCCATTCGAAGACCATGTGCAAAGCATGATCAGGACTCAGAGAGAGAAACAATAGATGGGCAGGAAATGCCTTTTGATGGCTGCTCATTGTCTTCCACCTTCTGGGGGAACTGGAAGTTTAACTACAGTCTTCCTCTTTCAGGTATTCCTGTAAAGCTTCGTCCTCCTCCGAGGATGCGCCTGGACCACAGCATCGTCTGCCACTGGGCTCCATTGTGCTGGGGAATTGTGCTCAGGAATGTGCATGTGTTTTTCCCCTTGAATAGCTCCTCTGAGACTGCAGCGACCCAGAAACACTGCAGAGCCGCAGCGCTTCCCCTCTGGGGGACAAGGGTTTGCTTAGGGGTGCCACTGTCTCCCCAAGGCACAGCACAGCAGTTCTGCTGCCTCTCAGCCCAGCACTGTGCTGCAGGTGATGCCAACCCCCCTGCTGTAAACAGGGGTGGGTGCACAGGGCTCAGTACTAACACTCCCTTCCCTTTCTCCTCATCCACCTTGCAGGGCACTGCTTGCTCTACAGCATCCTCTGGGAAGCCTTCATCCAGGGCATGCAGTTTCCTAGGCAGGGAAAGGCACTTGGTAAGTGTGAGCTGACTCTGAAGTACAGCACCCTCTAGGCTGGACCCTGGTGGAGCTGATCTGTAACTCCTGGAGGAGTCTCATCTCCCTGTGAGTGCAAACAGCTGGGGGTTCCTCCACTGCCCGTCGACACGTCTTCCTCTGGTCACTGCAACCAGCGAGAAGCCACCAGACTTCCTTGCTCCCCAGCCTGTGCCACCCCTCATCCCCTACAGGAGCTTTTAGGGTCACTGCAATGTGATTTGCACTTGGCAAGTTTAATTGCTCTGTGGCCTGCATCACAGAACAGCTCTTGGCCTTACAAGCAGTATTATGAGCAGTACCCTGGTGGGTCTGGGCACTCAGAACGATCATTTCAGATCAGTGTGAAAAGATTAACGCACAGTTCAAAGCACAAATCTCAAAGTGAACCTGGCTCCAGCCTCCACTGGCTGCAGAACAGCCCCAGGAGTTCTGCTGCTGCTGGGCTGTCACTGCCATGTGGGCAGAGGAGCTGAGATATCTCTGGCTGGAGTCATTTTCTTCCAGCTGCTCCAGAGGTGAGGGATGTGCTTGGACTCTGCAACCCCTCCCAACCCAAGGGTCTCATCTTTCAGGTCCCTTGAGAATAGGAATAGTTTTGCCCAACTGCAGATGAAGGAGGAATTAGTCACACAGAGCTCAACCATGAGCAGATAAGGTAACCACTGAAAACAGGAAACCCAAACTTCAAAAATTCTCCAGAAAAAATACAATTCTCTGTCCCAGTATAAGAAGGGTGATCTTCTCTTTGTGTTTCCATGAAAGCCTGAAGAGCACACCCACACCCTGAGGACAAGGATATTAACAAACACTGGAATTTACAGCAGCAATTTATTCAGAAGAAAGGCTGCAGGTGAAAAGGACTGATACTCCAACAACAGAGAGAGAATTCTTCATAGATGCAAATGCAGTACTTGTAAGTCAATATTTGCTCTTGCAATATTGGCACATGCAGCAACGGTTTTCCAACATGAATAGGTTTCAGCCCAGCTGCTCCAGGATCTCGTTGTTCAGAAGCATTCAGATCCAATTCTTAAACTTCATTTAAAATGTGGTTTTTAAAAGCCTTTGGGGAGCTAAGAGTCTTTTATGACAAGTCCTTCTAGCCATTGAAATGCACCAGTGCCGTGGGGTGGCCTCGTGGTAGCTAACCAAGAACAGATGATCCCTTTGGGAAGAGAATATTTAAAACCCTAGAACACAGACAAGACAGAACAAATCCATGTGGCAACAAGAGAATTGGGAACATTTCTCCTCAGATCAGTCAGTCACAGAGAAACCCCCAGATGATATTCAGCCTGGAACTAAACCCCAGTTCCCTTGAAGTTACTCTCACGTGTATGAGATGCCTGGGAGACTCAGGTGACACGAGGACATCCTGGCCAGTGCAAGCCAGTGTCCCTGCCCCAGTCCCCTGGGCCTGTCCCACACACAAGGCCCAGTGAGGAGGTTCCCAGCCAAAGGATTTGGAAAGATGCTCGCAGCACCCGGAGAGGCCAAGAGCCTTTCTCCAGAGCTGGTTTTACTTACACAAAGCCGTACACAGATTCAAAACGTTGGAAATTAATTTTCCTATCTGGAAGGGAAGAAAATAACCCATTTTAGCCCTGCACTCAATGCTCTGGGAGCAGCTGTCTCAGTTTGTGGGGTACAGCCTGTGTCATTTGTTATCCTGCTGTAACAAATGAGCCGAGAAGCAAGTGTTCTGCAGACTGGGAAACCAAGATGTGGTGGAGAACTGAGCAGTATTTCTGCATACCACTGGGAACAAACTTAGGTCAGTGATCATCATCAAACTCTGGGAGCAAAAAATGAGGAAACTCCTTATTCCTGTTCCCCATGGCTCATAATGTTTTACATCAGGAAGGGTGGAGGCAACGCATTTTGTACTCTTGGAAGGAACTACAAGTCCTCGACAGGCCCACTGCTCCTCTTGTTGTTGCAGAACAACTGCTGCCCTTTGCCCCACAGGGACCCCTCATGCCCCATTCCCCGACCTTGAAGGACCACATCTAAGGATGTGGTCAAGAGTTTTCTATTGGGTTGACTTTAACTGTTGCCCAATTATCCAGTTAAATGCAATCTCCATCTAGGAATAGTCTCCTAGGTGTGGGTTGCCCGCTCAGGTGGAGAAAGGACATCATTAGGCAGTTATCCTGTTTTTTACACTCAGAATGACATGGCTTTTTTTCTGGAATGAGCTGGCTGTTGGCTGCTCCTCTGGAACAGGGCGCAGGGAGCGTGCCAAGCCCACGGAGGGGATGCAGCCACCTGCCCCACAGGAAGTGGGCCGGCAGCCAGGCGCGGTTTGCGCACACCGCAGGACAGGCACCCAGCAGCAGCAGCAGCAGCGTCCTCTACTACCGACCTGGGCTGGAGTCAAGCTGGCAGCTGAGAGGGAAGAGGAAACCATATTCTATCGTTACCTCTCACCTTGCTTCCCTTTCGTAACAACCCCATCCCTTTGCAAAACAGAAAAACACACCAGGGCTTTGCAGGGGCTCCTGGAGCCCGAGCGCTGAGCCGGGGCCAGCCGGGGCTGGAGTTTCCCTCAGCGAGGGCTGTGCACAGACAAGCTGTCATTTCCCCAAAGTGGGTCAAATGCAAAAGAGAAGAGCTCGGGGAACAGCAAGACTTTGTTTCCAGCTCGATCCCAGCCTCTGCAGGGATCAGATGGGATGCTGCTGCAGAGACGCTGTTCTTCAGGAGCCAGGATCATGCTCCTACCGGTGCTCTGTCCCCAGCCTTGAGACCCTGCGGTGCCACCTCACTGCTTTTACCAGGAGTATGTACTATAAATGCTCAGGGATAGGGATCAGAAATCTGATGGGGAAAGGAAGCTGAGCCCCCAAGATTGTGTCGTCATCCTCTCCCCTTGCACTGTGTGACCATCTCTTTTCAGTTTAAGCTCCTGATACCCCAATCCCTGGTCTAACACAGTGCCTGTCTGTCAACTCTGCCCACCCTGATCCCTTCATGTGGCTCCTATACCGACTCTCAGGAGTGACAGAGGCCATCTCTCTGTTTTTCACATGAGCTGGTTTCACATTTGTTTTTCTTTCAAACTTGAGGCTTTGCAGATATTAAAATATAATCCAGGAAGAATTTGCTTTGTGAGGGGGGAGTGTGGGATCACGGAGGGGAGAGGGGTCATTGGGGGAGTGCAGGGAGGTGGGGGTGGCAAAGCAATTTTCATTTCCCCTCTGCTGTGTCCCATTGGGATTGAAGTCTTTACTTCCCTGCAAACAATAGCGGCCAGTATGGAACAAGTTAGAGCCTTTGGGAGACTCCAGGCTCCCCCAAGATGGGTATTTCTGTTTGCAGCAGAAATTTTATACCTTGCCTATGGAGAGGGGAGAAGAAAAGCCCTCTGCAGGTGGTAAGACCTGGAGAAGATGGCTGGGACCATGGAGAAATTAGTAGAAAGGAGAGAAGAAAACATCCCTCCTAGTACTGAGTTGTTGTTTTGCATTAAATAAGAGCAAACAAATCCAATTTGTGTTGTAGGTAAACAGAGGAACTGGGCAGGCAGGACAGGAAAGCAGGGCCCCGTCAGAGCCCTGCACCACGCAGGGAGATAAACAAGAATCCTAGAAATGTGGAGAGAGGCTTAAGGTGTTTGCTCAACACATGAGGAAATATGGAGCAAAAGCCAGATATCAGGGAGAGGAAGCTGGAAAAGAGCAGGCTGATAGGAGCCATGAGGTCAGCACTGCAAAAAATAGTGCGAGAAGGCTTCCCAGAGGCAGCGAGTCCACAGAGCACACGTGCCCCTGCTGATCCTCCTGCCTTAGATGCGCAGGTGGCAAGGGATTACTCGCCTGGTACTGGGTTAAAATTGCTCAGTGTGGTGAGTTCGATCCATCAAAGGCTCCTGAGCTGCAAATCCCGCTTCACAGCACCCACAGCCGAGCTTTATTTCCAAGGGAGCCCTTCCAGATCGATGCAGCCCCATTGGCACAGCCCCGCCGAGCTGCCCTAGCTGAGGCCGTCACCCAAAAATCACAAGGAACGAGTGGCTGCATCCACTCACCCCAGCCATTTTTCTTGAATGAGTATAAAACTGGCCCTGTCTGGCTGTCAGAGCGAGCGTGAGACACCCAGGCTGCCCTCCCAGGCGGGGTTTGGTCTCCAGGCTGAGCGCGTGGTGAGCTCATCCCGTCCGGAGCGCAAGGCACAGCGCTGGGAGCGCTGCCAGCTGACCTGCGGCCCTGTGAGCACTGGCAGCACGGTCTGTTTGGGTTCCTCAGATGCCAGGGGTCTCGGGGCTTGTTTTGAGTTCAGCTCAGCTCAGCAGTTTTGATGGAGTCTGCCTTTCTGGTCTGGTCACAAGCAGTTGGATGTTCACAACAGTCTTGCCCTAAGACAAACAGCATCCATAAATCTCTGGTTGAAGCCAAGAGAATCTTGACTTTCGTTACTCTGTGTTGTCCCCTCAGCCCTTTGAACCCCCAGTGCCCTTGCATGGAAGCCTTAATCGAAGCCCTATCAAAAGGAGAAGAATAAATCTTGTTATCTCATGAGGTAAGGTCACACTCCCTGTGTGGCCGTCTGGCAATAGATGGAGCTGCCTCTTCTGGAGTTGTCTTCTCCTTGCAGGAAGTCTTCCATCAACTCTTGCAAGGCATGAACCTCTGTGTCCCCCCAAAATGTGGTTTCAACAGTTGTCCCTGCTGTGGCTTGTCCACTGCTCAAACCAGAGGACTTCCCATTATGATCCATCCTACCGATCCATTGCTACAAGGAGACAGTCTGGCATGTTCCCAGCCTTGCTCCCAGGACCTCACAAGGGATCTCCCATTAGGATTCTACAGAGTATTGAGCCACTTCTCCAACTTCATTGAAATATGTCTGGTTTTTTCAGTTACCTATAGAATGAAGGATCTTGGAGCATTACAATCTCTTGTGCTTGGACAGATTTGTTTCTCTGGTTCATCTGCCTCTGCTGCTGCTGTTCTGCCACCTTCCATGTTCCCTGTGACTTGTTAAAAGTTTGCACCAAAGCCTGATAAAAATTGCCTCTAACATCAGTGAGTTTGGGGCAGAGCTTGAATTCCTAGAAAAACATCTTTTCCTGCCCCATTTCCCTGGCTGGACCTGCTGCTGGGGTCAGTGTCCCTTGGCTGCCGGGGTCAAGGACAGCCATGCTGACATAAACAGGCGTTTTTAGCTGATTTTCCCTTCCAGCCTCAGGCAGGGAAGAGAATGGGGATGTCCTGCGGCTGCTTGAGGAGGACGCACAGCGAACAGTGACCGCATCCGTGACTATGTTTGTTTGCCTTTCCAGCAAGTCTTTGATAAAGCCTGGCTCCTGCCTGAGCTACCCAAGCTCCAGGGACCACGGGAATGCCGGGACAAACATCTCCCCATCTGGGACAGGACGCGGGACAACCAGTGACCAGTCTGCTGGCCCAGCAGCACACTCAGCTGGACACACATCCCCTCCAAGGGACAAAGGGACTCACTGAGAGAGGAAGAATCCATGCGTGGCCTACAGGAAAGAGGGGGCTGAAGAGGGCTTGACTTCACCAGCAGCAGGGAGGGAAGATAAGGATGGAAAATCAGATTGTTTCCAGCTCATGTCCGGGCAGTTTGTGGGGAAGAGGCTATTGGATCCATGTGCAGTATAAAGGGTCTGGAAGCTGGGCAAACTTGGGAGATCCTGCAGGAGACCCTATGGAGCTTCTTTGGCCCTATGGAGGTGGTGTCTCTTGCTGTGGTGGCAGCAGCATGAGGAGTGTGGCAGAGTGAAGCCAACCCCACCACCACTCACTGCCCTCCAATCTCTGCTGGATCTCACCATGGCTGCCCTTCTTGGAGCCCAGGAAGGATTTTAAGGGAGTATCCAAGCACCTCACTCTGTATGAAGTACCGTGCAGGGTAGCTGGAGGGACAGGCAGATATGGCTGTGTTTCCCCTTCTCCTCGGCTCCCTCCAGCCCTGTCTGCTCATGAGGCCACCAGCAGTGAGGAGCCCCTGAGCAGAGGCATCTGCTCATCCTCCCCGAGAACGGGGACCCTTTTCTGCCTGTCACCCTATAGCCATGACCCAGTTTCACTGAGACATTTCTCAACCCCAGGCTTTTTCCTTTTTGTCTCTGCTCTCGACATTCCCCTCCCTCCCCTTCACCACAGGCATCTGATATTTACTTTCAGACTGGAAGGGACAGAGGAGGCTTTTCCTTGCGTTGCCCCCACATTGTTCCCGGCTGGTATTCAGGAACAAGTGTGACATTCAGGGGAGCCAGGGCGGACAAAGCCTGCCTGCAGGTAATCATACCGCAGGCGGGCATATCGGGTATCCGCGGACACAGGGCATCCAGGAGCTTTTGACTGCGTCTTTTTTAGGAAGAGCTTTCTCAGCCCCGGTGTCTCTCAGATTAGGTTTTGTCCCCAGAGGAGCCTGTCGTGCCTCCATTGTGGCGCAGCTGTGGGAACCCACGGCCCGGCACGGCACCGGAGCGAGGGGACAATGCCCAAAGGCACCGGCGCTCCCGACCTGCCCCAGGGGCGGCTCCTCCCGTGCTCCGGAGGGACCGGTCCCTAATGAGGAGGCCGTGCCGACATCTGCTGCCCGGCTCCTTCTCCTCTGTCCACAAAAGAGCAGGAATGGATGGAAGCCCTGTGCCCTTGGCAAGCACCCCTGAGCCCGTGGAGGGGGGGACTCACACACAGGCACCAGCAGGGAACGGGCAGTGGCAGGTGCACCAGGTACAAAGCTGGGTTGGCGCCTTGGATGTGCAAGGAGGAGGCAACACAAGGATGACAACACTTGTCATCCCTTGCTCTGTGCTGGGGGAGTAGCACCAACCTCAAAAATTGAGTGACGTGTGGGAAAATGTAAAGGAAAGCCCAGGACTGTCTCAATTCCCTCCCGTGCCCCCTTTGGCATAGCCAGGGAGAGCTGGTTCTGGGTATAAAGCACCTACAGCCCACAAAACAGGAGATGCTTACCTGTCTCTGACTGTCTTTTGTGCTTAGGGATTTTTAGGGATGCTAATGCTTCCCAGAGACACAGGAAGGAATATTAGTCCTCAGCCTCTGCTGCAGCACAAGCTCATCCTGCCAGGTGTCCCACCTGAGGATGTCCAGCCCTATCCAACACAGACAGAGCCTGGCTGCTGCATGACCCCGCTTGTCCTAGGATGGGACATCGAGAGCTCTGACAAGTCCAAGGAGAGTGCACTGTCTTTTCTCTTCAAAGAAATCAGCACTCGCCCCTCCCCGATCCCATTAAAACGCCTGATTTAGCACAGATACTGACTGCATTTAGTCCACGCAGAGCCACTTCTGGCTCCTCATGCTGAGGAGCTGTGTAACCCCAGTGAAGCCTCACTGATATAAACCAGTCCCTGACTGATCCCTTATCTCCAGCCTTCTCGTGCTGACTGATCGGTTCCCCCCTCTTCTCTCAGCCGAGCCTCTGCTCTGGATTCATACAGACTTCTCAACACTTTTAAAATCCTGGCCCAATAAAACATTAAAGCACTTGAAAATGAATGTGACTGTTTACTTGCTTAAACCTAAACATGGGATGTAGTCGGGTTAAGACCTTTCTCTTCCTGCCCAGTGCCTGCTCCTCCAGCGCCCTGGCTGCTCTCCTCAGCATCGTCCGTGGTTTCTCTGCGTTACGGCGCAGTGTCAAGGAGAATTTGCAGTTTCCCATTTGTGACACGCTGGTTTTGCCCGAGGTGACAAACGACCTTCTCCCTCAGCGATAAACCAATTTGCTCATCCCAAGCTGCATCTGCTGGTTCATCACGGTCTGCCCACGGAGCCGAGGCTTTCGGTTCTGCTCAGCATCTGCACCACAGCTGTTTGCCATTGACTTTCCCCTGCTGTCTTTCGCATTTGGCCACTCGCTTCCTATTGCGCTTCAGCTCGTTGTGTTTCGTTTTATTATTCTCTGTTCCCTAAACCAAGCAGGCTTCTGGCTACCTCTTCGGGGAAGAGCAATCCACTGCCAGGCCACGAGGCAGCCTCTGCAGCTCCACGTGGTTGAGCACGTTGAGTTGGGCGGGAAATCACAAGCGTTTCTGGAGATTACGGGACCTGTTGCCACGTCCCTGGATGGGGAGGGACATTCTTAGGTGGGTAGAAATGTCCGTGCAGCAGCTGGGGAGGTGGCAGTGAGCCTGGTGCAGGGCTGGTTGGTGTCCCCAGCGCTGCGTGGGGACAGCTGCCTGCAGCTGCCGAGCCTGTGCCGCGTGCAGGAGCGTGCGGCCCGTCGGACACGGCCCCAGCAGAGGTGTTTGGGAGCAGGTCCAGGCTCATGCAAGGCGGGCTGGCTGCCCAGCATCCTCCATGCGAGGAAAAGATGCCTTAGCAGGGATACAAACACATCATGGGCAGGTCCCTGGATAAAGAAACTTCCCTCCAGCACATCTGGAAAATTACTCCCATCCTCCAGTAAACAGGCTTCCAGAGGAAGGTCTGTGCTAGTGTTGTCCTCCCTTTGGGACATGGTGGAGCCGAGGTAGGAAAACCCAGCAGGATGGGAGGATATAAACTCTCCTGGAATAACTTACAGCTGTCCTGGAAGCTCAGAGACCTGGAGGTCTGAGGAGAGCGTGGGCAAAGTCACAGATTTAATCAATTCTCTTTATTCTTGGCAAAGGGCCAGTGGAAGATCCAGTTTCCACAGGAGAGCAGGGATAATGGAGGTCCATCTGGCATCCCTATTGAGTTCAGCTTTCCTTCCACCTCCATACAGCCAGAGGAGCAGCAGCACAGGTGGGTCTCTGGGCCAGGCTCAGGAGAAAGCCTGGAGGAGCCAGAACAGCTGATATTCCTCCTCCTCCTGAGCAGAGGAAGTCCCAGAAATCCCCAGTGATGTGGGATATCTTTAAAAACCATCACATAACATCCAGCATCACTGAGGATGGGTTATGGTTTTCAGAGGCTGGTGAGAAGACAAAAGAAGCAGTGCCACAGTGTGAAGTTATCTGAGGAAGGGGAAAGATCCAAGTGAAGGATTGCAGGTCCTCAGACCTGGAACAGAAATTTGGAAGGGGCTGTCTCAAGGATCCTGTGTTCCAGCACAAAGAGAAGTGATGAGAAAGTGCTGTAGTCTTTGGACAGCAAAGGGAGGGAGGGTTTGCTTAAATATCTGGTAACAATAATCATGTCACAGCTGCCGAGGACATGGCCCAGAGCTGTTTTGTTAGAGATTGTAAGCCCAGATATGGATAAATCAGGAAGTTCAACTCTCTCTTCAGAGGGGATAAGCAAGGAGGTTGTTCTCCAATGCAGATGGACGTGGAGTCCTGAGTTGCCTCCAGACACCACAGAGAGATGTCACACATGAAAGGAAGCAAACCAGAGGCATGATTCACACCTGGTGCATTGAATATGATGCTGAAGTCCTGCTCCAGGACTGTGCTTTAACCTTGTCCAGCAGCCCCAGGCAGGGAAACCTCCTGTGTACTGGAGGGAGATTCCTCTTAGGAAAGCAGGAACCTGCTAAGTTCGGCTCTGGTTTCATCCTTAAACCATCATGCCATAAATCTTTTCTGCAGCATCCTTGGCAAGGGTGTTCTCCACCAAACACCTTGCTCAGCAGCATGGACAATGAAAGTAGCAGCTGGTTTGGGGGCTGTAACTCTCTGCTGTGGGCAGGGCATCTCCAAACTACTGCTTCAGGGCATGCTTGGGCTTTGGGAGACCAGCATCACGGCCCTGAGGGGGTGACAGAAGATGTGACTTTTCTCCCCAAGGCCTCTCCCAGCAGGAGCTCCAGCCTGTCCCAGCTGAGCCTCCTCAGGCAGTGTGACAAGGCAGACAGAGCGGGACATGTGGCTTTGGCTTTGAACGTGCCAAGCCTCCTTCCAGCAAGACAACGTGCCCAGGCAGGCTGACCAAAGCCGTCTCTCCTCCCCACACTGATGCCCGTGCACTCAACAGACTGAGAGCCAGGGTGTCCCAGTGCCACTCTGAGTGAGGGACACTGGATAGAAGTGAGCTGGAGTCGGGCACAGCTAAAGATGGGGGCTCTGTGTTAAGGGCTCAGCACTGAGCTCTGGAGGCTTTTTATGTTGGAAGAAACACCTACAGGAGCCTGTTCAGACTGAGAGTTTCAGAACTCTCCCAGGCACCTCTTTCCTGCCCCTTTCCCTCCCCCCCGTGCGGCTCAGCCTCATCTCCTGCGAAATCTCCAAGTGACAAAAGGCTCTTTGGGGCTCAGCATCGGCCAGAGCCCATCTCCCGCCTGCCCGGCAGCATGGATGGAGGACAGGACCATCTGCTCCGGGGCAAATGAACCCCAGGGCCAGATGCTCTGCTGTGCTAAGGAGGCTGTATAAGCCTTGGACCCGGTTCATGGGAACCGCTTCCCTCTCCCCCGCCTCCCCCTCCCACACACATTAACCTCTTTACTGCCGCTGATGTCTTTATAGCGACATCTGAGGGAGGAGCAGGAGGTGGGTGAGAAGGCACGGGGGTGGAGGGGCAGGATGCTGTGGAGGTGTCCTGGGAGCCTGCCTGACACTCTGGTGTGAAGTTTGCCGTCCTTCCTCCCCGCCTTGGGAAGGTGGGGAATGAGAGCCCGTTCCCGGCGGGGGTCCGCAGGCAGCACGGGAGCGGGTGCGGAGGCGCCGCGGGGGTGGGAGGAGGAGGTGGCAGGATTGGCACTCGCTTTGGAAGTGTCCCTGCAGGGGTTTGCTCTCCGTTGCAGCCGATTCCCACGAGCCAACCCAGCCCCATCCCCCAAAGCCTGCCCCAAGGTTTCCGTGAGCCATCCTGACACCATCCTGATGGTCCCCGTACCTGGGGCGTCAATCAAGGCAGCCCATGTTTGATCCATATCACACTCCAGGTGCTTCGGCTCGGGTGGAGGGGACAGGAGGGACCGTGTCTGCCCACAGGTCGCTGAGGCTGCGGCCCTGTTGCAGCCTGTCCCTGCAGCACGGCCCCCACAGCCACTGCTGGGAGGGGGAGACACAGAGCCCAGTGTGGGGAGCTGGGTGCCTGGCCCAGCCTGGGTCTGCCCTGCTCGCAGCTGAAGCCCTGCCTGCACAGTGTTGCTCTCAATTCCATCCATTTACAACAGCATATGACATACATTTGCCCCAAACAGCACGGGTTTAGGGGAGGGAGGGAGCCAGAAGTCCTGCCTGGTAGTCCCTGCCATGCTGCTAAGTGGGAAGAAATCACACAATCCCTGTATTGCCCATATTGCCTCCAGTAACAGAAAGGAGACATCAGTCCCACCTGGCAGGGTGTTCCCGTGCAGGACCCCAGTTTTGGGCAGAGCTGGCAAGGTCAGGACTGTGAGGATGTATCACCTGCACGCTGCTTAGTGCTACGAAGCCCGTGACAGCAGGTGAAGAGCTGCTGCCCCAGCCTGGATCCAGCTCTCCTGCCTGGACTGGGAGGCTTTCAAGCTATTAACAGGCACAGGGCGATGCCACTTCCACTGAGGTGAGGTATCTGCCTCTCCCTTCCCTCCCCCACATGTTTTCTGCCCCCCTAAATTAATTCCCAAACACCCAGGCCACCAAGGGTTAACACCGCTGCGCTCCGGTGGGCTGTCTGCGGGGGTGTGCCATGAGCTGGGGCACATCACAGGTGGGATGCGAGCTCGCGAGGCGCGGCGGCCTGCTGGAAAAGACCTTGACTATTGAACCCTGAAAAGTCTCCTCCTTTCTAGCGGGGCCTTCCTCGCCCTGGTTCCCACAGGGCTCCTCAGCCGCCCCGCACCTCCGGGAAGGTCACACGCCGCTGCTGTATCTCGCCCGGCGCGGTGGGAATCCGATTAACAACCGGCCCCCGGCTCTGGGATTGGCGAGAGAAGGGCCCCGCGCCCAGGGAAGAGCTTTCCCACACTCCGTCCCCCCTCGCCGGCGACGGCGGAGGAAATCGTCCATATCTAAATGTGTCCTGATAGCTGCGCTAATCTAGGGCTGAATGTGCGGCTCGGGGTGGGCTCACCGGCAGCATTAGCGCAACACATGGCCCGCATTCAGCTCACACAAAGGGCCGAATTCTTCCTCGTCCGCTCCGGCTCCGCATGCTCCAGTGGAAAACCAGAGCGGTGCGGGAAGGTGGGAGACGGTTGGGATGGAGCAGCTGGCTCCCCTCGGGGACGCGGGGGGACTTCTGACCCCGGGGAGAATTTGCTCTCTCTGCCCGACGTGTTTCCTCAGCAGGCAGAGAGACCGAGCGATGCTGCGCTCACAGCCCTGAAAATCTGGCAGAGAACAGGAGAAACTGGGTTATTTTAAGCAGCAGAGGGGTATTTTGGGGTGGCTGCGTGGCAGTCTCCATCCCTGGTTGGCAGGGGTGCTCTGCGGGATGGGGTTTCTCCGCTTGCTGTCTGCGCCAAAAAAGTACCAAGTGGAAAAAAGTTGGCAAGATGTCAAAAAAAGTTGTTTCAGCTCAACCTGAAACATCCCTCCAACCAAATCCACAGTGTTTCCTTCCCTTTGCACCTTTTTAACCTTTCCTCTCCTTTTGGCTTGCAGCACTGTTCAAATAGGAAAAGCTGTTTTGAAAAAAAGAAGATAAAAAAAAGCACACTTTGTTCTGAAAAAAATGTTGAAACAAGACGTTTCGACATCTTCCAAATGATCTCCCTCCCTTGTTTTGGCTGAAGCCCTGCATTTGCATTTGTCCTGGATTTGCACATTGTTGGTTCCCCACAAAAGGGCACATTTTTTAGTGAACTCAATCCTGTTCACCAGAGGCAGCTCAGCTCCTGAGCCAAGCTTCTGTAAGCAGAAATTTTCAGAACGGTGTAATTGGTTGGTCTGGATAAAGGTGAAGATCCTCTTCCCCAAAGAACCTTAAAATACGCCTTTTCACCCCACAAAGTTCCCCTTTTCTGTTCCCCTTTTTCCTTCACTGTCTCTTCTCCTTTTTCCTCCATACTTAGTCCAACCTCTCACCTAAACCTCTTGCTTCCGCAAACTCCCTTTTTTTCGGGTAATTTAGTGAAATAAATGCTGCTGCCAGGCTTGAATGCAAATTTTTGGAGCCTCAGATAGTCCAGAAAACCAAAAAGCTCATCACGAAGATGAGTAATCTACCCTTCGGGATCTTCTTGGCCACTGGATTCTCTCCAGCTCTAGATATGGAAAAATTTCCCCCTGGGGAAAGAGGTGCCCCAACCCTGCCCCTGTTCCCGAGCCCTGGGGGTGCCTTGGGGCCAGGAGGGAGGCAGAACTCTCAGGGATTCGGGGCTGTGAGCAGCCCTTGCCTAACCAGCCTTCAGCTCACATTAGCAGCCAAGTCCCCACCCTTGCCTGGAGCCCTGCTGTGTAGATCCCCATCACTTCCCCACCCCGCCACCAGCGTGACAAATTTCCTCCTTCTTGCCAGGGACTGGCGTGTTGGCATCGGGCTTGTGGGTGCTGGTGGGGGAGAAAAGCCCCATGCTGGAAGCTGGGAAAGCAGCAACCTTCCTGATTTCCACTGGGAAGGACGGGGAGCAAGGGGAGGCAGCCCTTCCACGCCTGGCAGATCCTTCACAACCCTCTTTCTGGGCCCTGTCGAAATCTGCCTGTTTTAACTTGTCTGCATGTCTCACTGGGGAGATGGACTGGAAAACACAAGGCAGATCCAAGCAGCTTTCTCCATGGGGAAAACTTCCAGCACATAATAGTCTGGGGCTTGTTTGATGCCTGGTGTAAGATGCAGCTGAATAAAACCACGTAGAAGGAACTTGAATAGCAAAGGGCATCTTGAGAAACAAGCAGCCTTTTCTTCCCTCTCCCGCTGCAGAAGCTGCCCCGGAGCTGCTGTGTGTGAGGGGAGAGGGGCTGGTTCCCATTTAATCTCAGGATGAAGGCTGCCACTATAAATAAAAGCAAATATATAATTCCTCCTATTCCTGCCCGGTTGCTGTGGAGACCACAGTTTAATTAACCACAATGCTGATGCCCTGCATGCCACAGAGCTGCCCGGGAAAATATTACGGATGTCTCTATACATGTCAGTCCCGCGTTTTACTCACTTCCAGAACTTGCCAAAAGTGCCTGATGGGCACGTGGTACAACTTGGCAGCATCATTCAAGCTATCTATGTTCATGCTTCCTACAAGATGGGCTGGGAAGGCAGGAGCTACCAAAACCGGATTCCTTGCGATGATGTGCAGGGTGGATGGAAAAACCCATACACACAGGGAATTTCTGGAGAAGAAAGGGGAGAGATCAATACTATTTAGTCTTCCCAGGAGCTCACTTGGAAAACCTGCAGAGGTACAGCTCGTGTGATCCCAGTTACTTCTGTTTTGTGGATTGTGGCTTGGCGGGAGGCAGAGGAGTGGGTGCAGGAGGCGGCTGCACGTCTCGCCCGTGCGAGGTTAGATCCCTAGACAGCCTCCAGCCGAGCCCTCAGGAAACATTTTCAGGGAGCTGGGCTTGGAAGAGGTTTTACCTTCCTACTGGAGCCCTGCTGGAGTATTTCCAACACACTCAATCTCTGCTTGAGGGCTAAAGCTGCTACTCCCCGCAGTCCCTTCCCATCAGGGAGCCCTGGGGCGGAAGCTGCCTGTAGAGTGAGAGGTTTGCAAAGCCCTCGCTGCACCCTGGCCTTCTCCAGTCCCTCATCTCCAGGGGATCAGCGGCCCCAGAAGCTGCACGGGGCCTCGGGAGAGACCTGCGTCAGGGAGCTGGCGCAGGCACAGGAAATCCAGCTGTCAAGAAGACTCCAGCGTGCTTGCCCATCCCTGCCCTCCGGCTCCTTTTTCTGGTGCGCGTTTGCGTTTCAGACAGCGCTGATCCTGCCGGCCAGCCCTTACCTGCCAGCAGCTGTCAGACACCGCAGCCAAGAGCAGCCCCAAGGCACGAACCGCCCGCCACCGGCCCCACCTACATCCACCTCCGTGATGCAACCCCGTGTGCGCAGCTGCTCCTCTCGCTGCCAACAGCCCCCGCGGCCCCGGCGGGGAGCGGGTCTCTGAGGCAGCAGCTTTGGCACCTCCCCAGCTGCTTGCTCAGCCCCAGTCTTGAAAGTGAATCTCAACAAAAAAAGTCAGCAAAAACCTTTCCGGGTAGAGTGGTCCAGGGGTAGGGTCTAGACTCGGTCAGTCAAGAGAAGGGGTGATGACCAGTATGAAAGGCACGTCCCTGACCCTCACAGCTGCTGTCACCAGGCGAGCCACGGAGAGACGAAAATTCATCTCAGCTTCTGTCAGCAGGACGAGAGCCAAGTTTGGACAGCCACCCCAGCTGCTGTCACAGGGACCCCCGTGAATGTGCACCATGGTGGGAAGCCAAGCTGTGCCCCTGGCTCATGGGGTGCCACCACAGGGCTTGGAGGCAATGTGACCAGCTGTGCCACCACGCTGCGTAGGGTGTGACAACAGATGCCAATTCATGAATAAAAGCAGGGCAACTGGGTGTTTATGGGGTCAGATTTATCCAGCCAGGTCCCGGTAAGATCTGGTGCAGGAAAGCTGTGCCATTATCCCAGAGCTAGAATCCACATGGGCTGCACTGGCACTACCACAGGCTCTCACCTGGATCCCTGGAGCAGTGTTAGCACAGAAACAACCACAGAAGCCCAAAACTCAGCCACAGATATGCAAGAAACAAACCCAGGTATCAAAAGGACAAAGCCAGGGGATTGCAAAGGAGGAAGAGTTGTTTGGCAGTCCCAAAATTTCAGATTGTCTTGACTTCATCCAGAGGGACTCACTTCCCTGGCTCATCAGGAGAGTTTATTTTTCCTGTTGGAAAATTTAGGCCCTCATTCCCATTCCTGAGCTCCCCAGAGTGCTGGAGGAGTCCTTCACTGTTTTTACAGTTTGCGTTGCTTCCCCTCGCCCTCTGCTTTCCTTTTCCTCTTCTCCATGACACGAAGCTTAACTAAACTCTGGGGAGGGGAGAGGAGAGCGGAGAACAGATGCTGACTCTGGCTCAGCAGTTCTGTAAGACCCCAGGGATACAGGCACAGACTTACGTGTCCTGCACTCACATGGAGAGCTGGGGGATTGCCCTTTGGGCCAGCCAGAGCTGGATGAATAATTCACATCCCTCCTTCACCTTTTCTACAGGACTTCCCATTCTTCTCATCTGGACCCTGATCTGACCACATGTGGCAGCCAGGATGGCTTGGAAGGATGTGTTTTTCTGGGATGATTCCACTTGCACTTTTTCAGTGCGGGAGGTTGATATTAGTAGAGTTTCTGCCCTTTCTGCTCTCCCAGATAAGATATCAGTAGGCCAGGTTTTTTTTTTGCTGAAGAAGCCCATAGCATGCTCCCAGTGAACTGCAGCCTGGCAGTCAGGAGCCTGTTCACAGTTGGCCAGGCTGGCACCTCATAGGGACGCTGACACCCCTTTGGCCCATGTGGTGGGAATGGAGCTGAGGATCTCCAAACCACAGGATAGCTTTGAAAAGCTGGTTAGCAGGGGGCTGTCACCATGACTCCGATCCCTGTGGGACATACAACATGCAGAGCAGTGGGCATCCCTTCAGGCTGGGTTTGGCTGCTGGTTTTGGAGCAGGTATTGCACTGCCAAAACGCACTCGGTGCCTCTTTGGTGGCTTGTCTATCAGTCTGGGGACAAGGGTGACAGCTCTCTTGGGAACAGCCCTGCCTTGAGCACCATAAATTGCAGCCAGTGGGAAGAACAAAGGCCCCTCGTTGGGTGGGGTGTGGGGCAAGAGGCATTGCTCGGGTCGCCTGAATTTATGGCTCCCTCTGGCTCCTTTAGCAATGGATGCTTTCGACACAGGACTCAAAGCAACAGCCTTAGAGGGGGAGATAAAAGCCCAGGGGAAAAGAAAGGATCATCTTTTCTCTTCTCTTTCATTTTTTTTATATCAGGAGAGGGAGAGAAAGCACCATGGCAACATCAGTCTCCTCGGGTGGCATGCTCAGCACCGGATACCCCATACTGACCACCCTTCTCCGACTGAACAGCCCTCGGCAAACCCCACTGCAAGGCCATCCCTGCGTCTGATGCATCACAGCCCCGCCACCAGCATCACCAGCATCGCCTGCCTGGCTGGCAGGAAAATTCATCCCCAAGCGTGGATCAGCCACTGCCTCCTCGGTGCAGAGTAGGAGGCAGCAGGGAGGGATGTGAGGAGGAGGGTGATCCTGTTAACAAACCTCGGCTAAACAGGCTGCTTGGGGTTGTGCAGGCAGAGCCTCATTGATATTGAAATCAGGTGCAATCCATCACCGGGAGAACAGGCTCCTTCCATGGGGAGCTGAAAAGAGCCACTCTCAAAGGGAGGGGGAAAAACTTGTCCAGGGGAAGGGCGAACCAAAGCGTGGCAGGTGTGGTATGGAGAGGGATGCTGTCCGTGCCAGACAGTGATTCATGGCCGAGCCTGCCGTGCCGCTGCCAGGGCGGGCGCAGAGTGCAGGCGACAGAGTGTCCCTGAGCGGCAGGAGGACAGTGGGCATGGGGATGTGTTTTGTCGGGGTCTGGTGAGAACACTGGCACTGCAGAGGGACAGCAGCTCTGGTTTGTACCCCAGTGTGAGAACGTCCCTGATGGAGGAGTCAGCATGATCAGGGTGGGCAGTTCGTGGGTGCTTGGAAAGGAGGCAGCATCAGGTGCAGCCGTGGGATGTGACTCCTGGGCCACCCTGACCCTTTTCACTGTGACTGACCTCCCTCACAGTGAGTGAAAATGCAACTTTGCACTTTCACCCGTGGGCTTTGTGGATCCTCATGGGTCAGCACAAAGCTACGACGAAGGATGAGCTACGATGAGCCTTTTCACTCCTCATCTCAATCAGCACCCCTGCGGCTCCGGGGCTGCCACCCACCCCAGGGGCAACACCGAGACTCCCCAGGGTATTGCCCCGGCAGGGATGAAGACCAGACTGCAAAGGCCCTTGAACTTGGGCTGATCTCAGATCTGTAGATCTATCTCAAAATAAAAAAAAAAAACAAAACCAAAAACACCAAACCGAAGTGAAACTGAGTTTGGTTTCCTGTGTCTCAAGAAAAGTTTCCACCAAGACGGAGGGCTTTGGTACAGCCTGATGTGATGGGGACTGTGTCTTGGGGAGAGGGACGTGAAAGCTGGGTAAATGAGAGAAGAGGGCACTGGGGATGGGGGCCAGTTTCGTGAGATCCCCAAAACTTCCCACCTGTGGCAGACAGGCCCAGGACTTGAGGCACGATCGCCCTCACCCCACAGAGTCTTGCCTTTCAGTGTTGAGGGTCAGCCCCGAGTCATCCCATCACTGCTCAAACCGAATGATGCCAAATCTGTCCCAGCATCTCAGTGCTCAGCCTCCGGCCCTGGCTCCCCACACCTGGATGCAATCACAGCTCCGATCGGAGAATGGGAAAAAGCCTCAGATCCAGTTCACCAACAGCTGCTGTTTATTTACCGGGAATCCTTCCTCCTGTGGAAAGATGGAGCGGGGGACCAAGAGCTTCCCACTGCCCGGGGCTGCCACTGCGGGACGGTGCGGGATGCGGGGGATGCCCCAGCGGGGGGGTGATGCTCTTGACAGAGCTGTGAAAGGACCGTGGCAGGTTTGGCCTTTCCCAGCGCAGCGCCGGGGGCCCGGGGGAAGCCCACATCTGTGTGCGGGGGAGCCGGGCAGCGCCCGGGTCCTGCGGGGGCGGGCGGTGGCGGAAGCCGCCGTGGGGCTGCAAATCCGTGCGATCCCGCGGAGGCGGGGGGCGTTTTCAAAAACGGCATTCTTCTCTGATTTTCTTTCTCTTTCTTTTTTTTTTTTTTTACCCTAAAAAAAGAAAATCGTACAAGCTCTGTAGTTAATTAAGCAAAAGACAGAGAGGCTGGGAAGTGCTGGGGTGCAGCTATGAAAGCAATTCTGCTCTGAGGGGAGAATGGGTTTGCTTCTTGATGGCTTCCCTCTCACGGTGTCGTGCTTTGCATTGGCCATGGGATGAGCCCTGGGGCTGGCAGGGTTGTTCCGTGCCCCCCGTGGCATCCCCAGGCTCCCTTGGACAATCATTCCTGAAGATGTGAGTGGGGTTGGAGCTCTGCTTCAGTGCTGCCATCGGGTTTGTCACTGCAGTAGGGTGACTTAGAGCCTCTGTCCGCTCCTTGCCAGCAGACCTGGGCATGTCATGTCTCTGCTTTGAGTTTTGTGTCTGCCTTTTGTCTGCTGTACAAAAACCAAGCAGTTCTTTGGCAGAGCAGCTCTGCACACTGTTAGTGAGATTTGCAATACTCCCGCTTATAACAGTGAATGAAAGGGCACAGGAGACAGGAGCCCACCAGGGGAATCTCCTCTTCTAGCCCTGGGATTAGGGCATTTATCCCAGGAAATGGGCTCTGCCACACCAGAGCAAGCAGGCATCCCTCAGGGGAAGGAGAGACATCCGAGGCTGCGTCTCTGCCATTGTGCTCCACTGAATGATGGCAAGGAGAGCAAAGGGTAAAATTAAACTTGCATCCTGAGCCTGGAGATAAGTTTCCCCTGATTGTTGTAGGAAAAATTAAAAATCGTTGGCCACACTGTTCCTTTTCTCCTTTTCATAACCTGCTTGCTGTATTTGGTTGCCCAACCTCCTCCTGATAATTACAGATCACAGTGTGCTCTTATGATCCTGAACATTCCCTGTGACCACGAGCAATTTCTCATTGCCACCCTCACTTATCACTCTGCCTTTTGCCAGTAGCAGTTTGCATGTGCCTGAGCAAGGGCCCTCATCCCCCAGAATTGGGCTGAGAGGCCAGGATGGGTCCCCATGGACCAACATGGGAGTGACGGATGCAGAACGTGTCCTAAATGGCTGAGCACAGGTGTGAAGGGGACAGAGCCACTTCTAGCCTCCTCCTGAGCTGCTTCCATGCTATCCTAGGCTTGCTGAGGGGCAGAGCTATTATCCTGGATGGGTTATTGCTGCCTTATTCCTTCCCGTGTTGCTGGAGCTGGGTTTGACTGGGCTCTGCCTTGACCTGTACAGACCCCGTCAGAAAAATGTGGCGAAAGCTGCCGTCTCGGGAAAGCACACTCCCGGCCCTGGGGATCAGCAGCGTGATGCAGCAACGCACGAGCATGGCCGGGATGAGGCTGCCAGCCGAGCGGGGCCGGCGGGACCCAGCCCTTTGGGCCACATTAGACAAACAAACGCAGAGCCCGGGGCCGGCGGCGGCTCCAGGCAGTGACCGGCGGCGGTGTGACAAGTGACCCGGCCCCGCGGTGTGACAAGGGACCCGGCCCCGCGGTGGGACAAGGGACCCGGCCCCGCGGTGGGACAAGTGACCCGGCCCCGCGGCTGCCATCTGCTGCTGCTGCAACCTGCGGGACCCCAGGGCTGGCGGGAGCGGCGGGCGGGGCTCCCCGAGGGGATGGGAACGGTGGCACAGGGATGAGGAAGAGGAGGAAGAGGGAAGGCTGCTCCCGGCAACTTTGGGAATGGGGCTGGAGCAAGGTCATATGCTAAAGAAGATATATTCTGGCAGAATAATAATGAAAATAAACCTCACTAGACTTATTTTTAGCCCTGCTGATGATGCTGGGACTATTTAGGGCTGGCTGACACTGTGGTCTGGGGCTCTTTGACAAGCCTCAGTTATCTTGTGTTTTGTTCTTCGATCGTAAAACTTGGTGGGAAAGAGAGAATATTTTCCGTGCGTTGGTCAAGGACCCCATGCTTAGGATGCCTGGGCCCTTTGGTGTAGCAAATAATAAACACAAATAATAATTCACAAGGAATTTACTACATCTGATGCAAACTACCCAGCTGGTCCAACAGGGAGAAGGAAATCTGCAGGATGACTTTGGTCAGTCTAAGAGTGAGATGGATGCAGAATCAGGCAGGTAACTCAGCAGACCACAAGGCGGAAGTTTCAAGTCATTTTCAAATTCACATCAAAAATGTCAATGCAAAAAAATAAAACCTTTGTGGAGATGATATAAAGGTCAAAGAAGTAAAAAAGGCAATAGGGTTTTACTGTGGGCACATTGACAAGGGAGATGGGGTAGCTGGGTTTGAGTGACAAAGGGCAACTCTTTAAATCACACCTGCTCCCATGAGTGGATGGGTGGCTCTGGGGTGAGCCCTAGATTTGCTGTGTGGGGTCAAGGAGTCAACCTGACACGCAGCAAACCAGTAGCTCTTGCACTTCAGTCCTCACAGCAAAGCAACTTCTAGGGAAACTAACACAAACTGCTTTTTTGATGTCTTTAAACCCTCCCCACAAGACTGTTTGACAGGGTAAACACATGCAGGCCCATAAATTAGCTGTAATAGCTGAAGCCCCATTGTGTAGGCAATGGCTCGCAGCAAACAGCAGCTACTCCAGCTCAACAATGCGAGGAAAGTCGCCCTGCACATTTTTTATCCTTTGACACAAAGTGCAGCTGCAGAAATACCTCAAGCGGGATTTTACTAAAAGACAATCACGTTCTTGCAGCTCTGCACATTTGAGAATGAACCCGTGGAGATAACGGGCCCAGGCTCACAGTGATAAACATGTCAAGATAATTAAAATTATGTCTTTCTTCTAATAGAAAGGGCAAGATGCTAATCTGATATAAGATGCTGCAGCTCTGTACGGTCAGTGGAGTCACTCCTGCTCACCCCACTGGAGACTGAGCCCATGGAATTGGCAGCAATGAAATGAGATCCAGCAACCAGGCTCTGCAAATGCAGCGTGGTCAGAGAGGTCGCAGTTCGGTTGTGTGTGCCAAATTCTCATCTTTCCCCATCCAAAATAAATCTGGGATTTTTGTATGTGTGTGCAGATGTCACTTAGGAGCTACGCTGAAGGCAGACAAGCTGCCTGTGCAATCCAAGAGCCAGCTTTCAGGGAAAAAAGGTCTGGGTGCTAAGCAAAGGAATCAAGTGAATTTTCAAAGTGGGAATTAGTCCAAATTTGGATGGGAGGTTGTTCTGGGGATCATGCGCAGCGGGGTCACACACATGTTTGGGACGGGCTGGGGGCAGAGTTCACTGGGATGAGAAACACCAAAATCCACAAGACCGGCTGGACCAGGTTCTTGGAGGACTTTCAAGCAGGGAGAAGTGCTGGAAAAATGGCAGCCTGAAGGAAGAAGTTTGGAGGAGCCTCTGGCAGCAGGAGGAGAGAGCAAGCAGGCAGGATTGCCCTGCAGAGGAGGAGCGGGAACGTGCACAGGGCCGGTGTCGGGGCTTGCCTGCACAGAGCAGCACAGCAAAGCTGCTATTGTGGAATAAAATATGCTGGAATGTGGACACGCCTATCCCAGAATAAAGCTGCTTTTTCCTAATTTAACTTAATCCACTATTTGTTTTTATTATTTTTATCATCATCAGATGCAGCTAATTTGGAAAAGCTGTTCCAATTAATTTCCCTGCATAGACAAGCAGCTACATGCTGGAAAGCCTTTGTCTGTTCAGTGGCAGCCTGACCAGCAGCTTCTATTCATTTCAAAACCAGCTCCTTTCTTCTCCCCTCCGACCATTTTTTCTACTTTGTCTCATCAGACCATGAAGGGAACAGGAGTGGGAATTTCTCCCGGGAGTGTGGAGCCTGGTAGCCCTGTTTATGGGAGGGAGAGCAGGAAAAAATGTTATTTAAACAGAGGGAATCAAGGACATCAGGACAACAAGAGTCCAGGGCAATGGTCAAGGAGGCCATGATGGCTTCATGGACAACCATGAGGGATTTGGCATGAGGCAGTGTGCACCATCACTCTCTTTAAACTATTTAAGCCGTGGGTAGCGCACAGCCTGGGACATCAACAGGGGCACAGGGGGCTGGAGCACATTGGGTTGTCCATGTTGGAGAGATCCAGGACTTGAATCAGGGCCAGAACAACAGCTGTTGGTGGCACCAAGACTATGTTCAAAGTCCAGCAGATCCCTTGGATGCATCCACAGTGCTGGACAGTGGGAGCATCCCATGCCCGGGAGGGCTGTGGTTGCTGTGCTGCTCCCGGAGATCCAGAGCCGGCTCTTGCGGAGCCCAGATGTTGCAGAGGAAGCTGCTGAAGAATGATCCATCCTTCCCTTTGTCTCGGAGATGAAAGCAGCTCACAGGAGCTCGGGGCTATGAACGAGTAACTCATTAACCAGCGCTCAGCCGCTGCCCTACTGGTTTTGAGCCGTTCCTTCACCAGCCCCCCTCCAGCTTTCAGCCAGAGCAAGATAACCTGGGGGAAGCCTGCACACAGGCAAAACCAAGACATAAACCCTCGTCCCCAAACTGATTTTCTCCCTCTGATTCTACAGTCTGTCTCTTTTCCTACTTTTTCTTCTTCCACCCTTTTTCTTGGAGACTCCAGCATCTCCTCACTCCATCCCACACAGTCTTGTCCTCTGGTACTTCAGATTACTTGAGTCATCCTCCTTCCAACTGGCAAATGTTGGAAGGCCACAGCTACACATTCATCTCCAAAAGCAACCTGAAAACAGTCCAGTCTGTCATCCCCTGTGCTCTGGGCAGTGAAGCCCATGCCAGCAGGAAGAGTCAAGCATACCCCTTGCTTGTGTGGCAGGGAGCTTGACGGAGACACTTTGGGGAGAAGGATGCAAGCTAAAAACCCAAGTTTTCTGCCAGATGTTGGGTGCACATAAAGAGATGGCAGCAGCTGGAAGGAAGGACAGCCAACTTTTCTCTCTTCCAGGCAGTTCCTGCGTTGTTTGTGGAGTCTTTCCCTCCCAAAGCTTGACCTTGAGAGACAAAATCAATGCCTTAAAATCTTGGTGCAGGACTGTTGTGAGCTATTTCAGTACAGAATCAGGTTCTCATCTGGCACAGTACCTCTCTTTCTGTCTCCCCCTCGCACCTTCCAGAGGGCTGTGTTCAGGAGAGGCTCAAGGGTGAACTCCCCACGCCCAGCCCCCAATGAGCCAAAAAATGAAGCCTTCTGCCCCACCAACGTATTTGGCCCCTCTTGCCCAGCGCTTGCTGAGCTGTACCTTCCTGCCAGTGAAGCCTGGCACATTGTAGGGGCAGACTCACACAAAAACAACAGCTTCAGTAAACGGGATGTGCTGCCAGCCCCCCTCCCTCCTCCCGCGAGGGTTTGTATGGTCCTGATTTCCGCACAGAGACTCTGATCTGCAAGTTTTATTCATGACCATAAAACAGAGATTAGCTCTTATCTCTGGCACGCAGCAATATCAGGCACCAGCCCTTGCTCCAGAGCATTGGCAGCCGAGGACCGGACCAGCACACGAAGAGGAACTTCTTGGAAGAGGATGAGGAGGTGAACAACATAGGGAAAACCAGTTGTGGGAGGTGAACACGGAGGATGGGATGATGCCAACCTGCCCTGGGCTGCCAGGGAGCCCCGAGCCCCGCGCAGGGCGAGAGGCAGGGGAGGAAGCGGTGATTAGACAGCAGCATCTGCAATCAAGGGCAGGAAGCGCGACCGCCGGGAAACGCTCGCCGCTCTTACCGTGCGCGATAAACCCCGAGTGCCCCGTGGAGGAGGCACCAGCCCTTCCGTGCCCCCCTGGCACCGTGCCCGGCCGGCAGCGCCCGAGCCCTGAGCACACAGCGAGCTGGTCCTTGCTGCAGAACCACTGGAAGTGTTCCCCTTAGTTTCCAGTGGCCTCTAATTGCCAGGGCTCCTACAGAAATCCCCAAGCCCAGCGGCTTGCAGGAGGGCTGGCCCAGCAGGGAAGTGTTCCCGGCATCCATCCTTCCCTTTTCCTGGCAGTGGGGCAGCGTTGTACCTGGATGGAGGAGCTGTGTAGACAGGCAAAAACCCAGGGCTGGTTTGGAGTCTTACTCACAGCAAGACAAGCACAGTTCTGCTTGCACAGGGGTTTGGATTGATTCAGCAGTGGGGTGTGTGGGATCAGGCTTTGGTCATCAGATGCCTGCAGGAGAGAAAGAGCAAGAGAGGGAGAGAGGATAGGTGAGGAGTTAAGAAAGAAAGACAAAGTAAGCAAACCAAAAGAGAAAGAAAAGAAAGGATGGAAAGAGAAGAGAAGAGAAGAGAAGAGAAGAGAAGAGAAGAGAAGAGAAGAGAAGAGAAGAGAAGAGAAGAGAAGAGAAGAGAAGAAAAGAAAAGAAAAGAAAAGAAAAGAAAAGAAAAGAAAAGAAAAGAAAAGAAAAGAAAAGAAAAGAAAAGAAAAGAGAAAAGGGGAGAAAGGAAAAAAAAGGAAAGGAAAGGAGAAAAAAGAAAAGAAGAGAGAGAGAGAACCCCATTTGAAATCCCTAAACCTGCCTCTTTATCTCCCTAATCTGTATTTTCCCCCCTAGAGCCTCTTTCTGTACAGGATGAAAGCAGATTTCTCCTCTTTATTTTCGTTTTCTGTGTCCTTTAGGAAGGCATTTGCTCGAGACTAATTGAATTTTCTGCCCGTGAAGAGAAAGACACGACACAGAGTGAGTTAAAGTCCGACACCAGGACAGGGCGCAGGAGCCGTGTTAACTGGTGTGGGGGACAGCCCCTCACTTAACAAAAGTGTTTAATTCTGTCCCCTCTTGTTAAGAAGGGGCGGAAGGAGGGGATATTTATTCTGTTCTTTTCTCAAGGTTTTTCCTTTCGGGTCACAAAGTGCCCCCCACGCTCCCGGCCCCCCTCCTCTCCCCGCTTTTGTGGCAGCAGCAGCTGGTGGGTTGCAAAGGGGACAGGCTTTGTCTTTTGACACACTTGAACATTTCTGCACAGAGCTGGGGAAACCTTTCCCTTCCCACCTCTCGCCTTTACGGGCAAGGAGGAGGGAGAGAGGGCCAAGTGGTGGAGGAGTTATGACCGAGGGGATAAAATGGCACAAAGGGCTGTGGAGCCACGGTGGACAAGGCATCGGGGCTGGGCTTTGCAGGGTTGTGGTGAGCAGATGGTGATGGGCCCTGGGGAGGGGGTGGGATGGCCCTGAATGCCAGGGAGGCTTGTGCCGAGCAACCTGTTGAAGGGAGAGGGGAAGAAAGCAACGCAAGAGGCGGCAACTCCACAAAGGAGAGTGCAGTGGCTGCCTCTTCCCAAATCCAACAAAGAAACCTCTTCTGTCCCTTTGTCGCCCCTCCCAGAGTTGGGGCCCAGTTAATCTTCTGGCCATGACACGTGGAGGATTCGCTTGGTTTGCGCTACAAGTCCATAAACCCAGCTCCTTTTTCTGCCAGCAGCACCCTTGATTCCTCCACAAAGGTTGTGCAAACCCTCCAGTCCCTCCACGAAGGATGTGCAAACCCCTTGGTCTCTCCACACCTCCTCCAGGGATGGGACAATAGGGCTGATCCTCAGGAACGGGTGCGATACAGCCGTGTTTGACAGCAGGACTTGAGGAATGTCCTGGTGCAACCCTGCGGCAGAGGCCTGGGACACGAGTGAGATCAGGCTCTTGGTAGGCAAGAGCAGGAAATTGGGGCTTGACCCCTGATATGACCCCACAGCACTTAGTGGAACCTGCCTGCATCCACCCTGCGCTGTAGGGGTTTGCAGCCTGGGAATGGCCCCAGCACCTTCTCTGTCCTGGGCAAAGTTGAACGTAGGAAGATAAAAATGAGCTTAAAGTAGGAGACTAAAACCCATCTCTCTCATGAGCTCACAGCTTGATTTGGAGACCTCATGCCTCCACTGTTTTCCCCATGACCAAGAACCTCATATGAGAACCCCAGACCTGCTCCTGGGACAGCAACACATTTTATTTCTGCAGCAAAACCCAAGCCCTTGCAGCCTAATTGCTGTTAGTGGGTGTTCACCTACAGCGCTACCCAACAGCCTGCACAGGCACATGTGGACACTGGAGCCTCCCAAATTGCAGCCAGCGGCCTGATTAAAGCCTGTCCATCTCTCCCTTATACTGGTGCAAGCTGGCAGCTCCAGTGTGTGGACACTGGGGTAAAACCAGTAGGAGGTGAGCGACAACAGAGATGTGAATTTTAACCTTTGTGCGGCACCGTGCAGACACACAAAGCTTTGGGAAATGCCTGTTTCCGCAGGAGCTTTCAGGAGAGCCCTTATGAACGGAAAATAAATAGATACATTCATTATCCAAATTGTCTTATTTTTGTGGTGCCTCTTCAGTAAACCCACTTCTGAGGCCGTCCTAATTGTTTTGCAATAGAGCAGAGATAAATATTTATCAAACAGCTGCATCAGGAAACCACAGTTCAGAGAACCAGTATCGGGCGATGTGTCTCGGGAAGGATGAGTCTGAGTGGTTTTAGCTTTGCTGACCTGTCAGGCTTCCTCCCTTACACGAGGCAGAGCTTCACCCAAGCCCAGACCCACGTGGCACCACACCGGTCCCATAGCATCACTTGGAACTGGCCACACAGAGCCTTTGGAGGACTCTGCTCCATGCTGGAGTGCCCCTGTTGCCCCATTCCACTGACCTGGTGTTTTCTGACACCTTTTCTTCCTTTGACTTCCTGGCCTCTCTTGCTTTCTATTAAAAACCCCAGAAACGTGGCCCATATTCCTCTGGGAGCCCCAGTGCTAAAAGAGGCCCACATGCAAATATTTAGCTGCACTAATATTAGCGCAGAAACATCCGACCAGATGGCAGCGTTTCTAGGTCTTGCTGTGCAAAACTGGCTCTTCAAAATAAAACAGGCTGTGACAGAGCTCTGTGACCATTTGCCAGTTCCTGAAATCCCAGACCACTGTACTGAGGCAGATGGATACAGGGGACGAGAGCTTTCTAGCATCTTGCACGTGTGGGACATCCCCTCAGCCAGTGCTGTTTCAACAAAAAAGAGAGGAAATGATGCTGAAAACCAAATTTTGAGGTTCAGCGTGTCAGAGGAGAGGGCTGGCTTGCATGGGTCCGGAGCAAGGGTGTGCAGGTTTCCTCTTGCTCCAGGCATTCCTGATCCCTCAGTAGAGAGGAGGCGTTTTGCATTGACCACAATCACCGCGTGCTGGGGAGGGCAAGAACTCCTCTGTGAATGCTGACATCTGCGCTAAGCAGCCTCAAGGGCAAAGAAGAGCAGAATTTCCTCTGCTGCACCATTTGTGCCCACCCTTTAAAAAACTTGTCCTCTCAGGAGCGCCTTCTCAAGCTGGAAATGCCCAAAGAGATGACCGCAACGCCGAGCACGAGCCAGCTGAAGTGCCGGCCTGAGCCTCAGATGGATGACGTTCCCGTTTAATTGGGAGCGGGTGTTTCTTGACTCATGCAAAGGGCATGCTATTTTTATAATGGTCTGATTCCAGATCACAGCCTCCCTGTGTTAGGCTCTGCACATACATCTAATGAAAGCCAGGTCCTGCCTAGAAGCCCATACAATGGGCTGAGAGTCGGGAAGAGCACTCCCAAGCCTCTCACCCAGGGGCTTTGCGAGGTTGCCCGCCAGGGTCTGTTTTTTCCATCCTCACTCATGTCAGAGAAGTTAAATATTTACTGGAGCTATTAAATATTTACGCTAAGTTGGTCCTCCCGTGGGGAGGCATCCTATGGCTGATTCCTGGGGGTCTGCGGCCAATTCGCTCACGTGTCTGTGCTAAGCTCGGCTCTGCTCCGGAGCACAAACACATGGGGACTTCATGGGGCTGCCATGTCTTGTCAGGAGGGGAAATCTCTGATTTTGGCAACAATAATTCCATTAGGTGATGGACTTGGTGGTTCTTTGGGTGTCTTCCTAAAAGATAAGTTCCTCATGAGAGTGTGGGTTGCTCTTTGCTGTCCTTCCGCCCCATGGTTTGCATTACCACCTCAACCCTCGTGTGTGGGAAGCTGAGTGAGAAAATCCAGACCCATTTCCAGCTTCATTCCTTCTTCCAACAGGTCACCAGAACTTCCAGAGAGCAGCAGGACTTAAGGCAGAGGGTCCCTATTCAACAGCATCCAAGGAGACCCACGGTCAACACGGTAAGAGCAGGAAACATGGTGACAGTGCCAAACCTTGCTGCTCTGCAAAACACAAGCCATATGGGAGAAGCCCCCTCCCACCCTTGGGAAGCCAGCACTAGCTGTGGGACAAGCTCCCCACTCCCATCCAGCCAGAGTGGGTTAATGCTGCTGCAGCTCCCTGTTGGAACACGGCCAGAGGAAAAAGGCTCCGCCATTTCCCGGTCCGCCTGGAAAACAGACCAGCTGTTTTCTCCAGCGGCAAAGGTTGTTTATCCTGGGCCACGTCCAACAGCGCGTTGTCCCCCCAGCCCCGCTCTGCAGCCTGCGGTGAGGCTGAAGGGCACAACCTGCCTGGGGGGAGCCGGGCACTCTCCCACCTGGTGTGACCCCTCCCCGGGCGCCACTCTGCCCTTTCTGTCCCCATCCCTTTCCTTTCCTCGTCCCGCTCCAAGCAGGGCTGGGGACGCCCTTTCCTGCCTGGCACCCGGCTGGCCCGGCAGCAGACGCGGCGCTGCCAAGCACCACTACACCGTTTCCCCTCCGCAATCCCGGCCAAAGCCCCACCACATTTTCGTCCTCTCTGCCACGATATCAACCTGAAGAACGTGCCTGGGAAAGAAAGAAAGTCGAAAGAAAGGAAAAAGAAAGGAAGAAAGAAACCAGCCTTTGGCTCGGGCGTGCCAAAGGGAGCGCGAGCGCGAGCGGGCTTGGCTCCCTTTCTCGCCAGCTCTTTTCCCAGCAGAGCGATAAGAGACAGGGCGAGCACAATCGCGAGCGGAGCAGGTCCCGGCGGCTCGACCGGCTCTGGGCTGGGATAGCCAAGGGACACTGAGTGCTCCACAGGGACATATTTCCCAAATAAAGTCATTCTGGGGCTCCTCCAGCCCCGCCAGCCACCCAACAGCTCGCCGCAAAGCATCGCTGCCGCCCCCACAGCTAAAATAAAGCTGTGAGGAGCCCTGACCCCGCAGAGGAGAGGTTGAGTGCTCCCCAGGCAGCCCCTTCCTCCAGCCACAGCAGCTCTCAGTGCGAAGAGCAGCACGTGGGCTTGGCCGGATGCACATGCAGCCCCCACAGCCTTCCCAGCAATGCCCTATGCCCTGTCTCCTCTCCCTCCCATCCTCTCCATCTCCCATTTCTCCCCCAGCACTGCTGCCTTCTTTGCCATCCACACACTCTCAGTGGGACACAGATGCAGTCTGTGCACCAGCCTGCTTTGCTTGCTGCAGACAGAGGTTGGCTTATCCTGAACACAGGATGGATGTTTTGAGACCAAAATATGGATAACGTTGTAGAAGCGCAGCTGGCAGGAGCAATTTGAGGCTGTTCCTCAGCTCACAGAGCTGAACTGTGCTCCCAGCCTGCTGCAGAAAGGTGCTCTGGGCTTTGGCTGCTGGAGGACACTTTTGAGCACACAAGCCATGGGTGTGAGATACCAGTTGTTCTGGGAGAGGGGCTCCAGAGGAACTTGGTAGTCGAAAATTAAGGCTGGGAGAGATTTGAAGTCAACCCAGGAGATGGAGTCGTGAGGCCCAGCTGCAGAGCCTTCAGGGTCCCACTTGTTCACCTCAACCTGTCCAACATCCCCCCTGCTCCAATCAAGGGCCAAAGCCCTTCTCCATTTCTCAGCAGCCCCACAGCTAATCCCCTCCATGTCCACACGTGTGGATGAAGAGCAAACCGTGTCCATCTGCTCTCCCATGGGATCCCGCTCATTGAACACTAGCCCAGAGGTTCTGGAAGCGGATCAGATCCGGAGACCATCATCCACCCCACACAATTGTTCATGTGATGGATCTCCCAAGAAGGTGACAGCCCCAGCCCCGAGCTCTTCATGGAACAACCTCTCAAACCCAGAGGCCCCGCAGGGTTTGCCCACCTCAGTCTCCAGCACAACCTGGAAATGTCACAGCATGCACACTTAGGTCAGCCTGACCACTGTCCCCAGCCCTTCCTCTTAGTCACCTCTTTCTTACTGTAATAAATTAAAAATCAAATGGGTGTTACTACACTGATGCTTATTCTCATTATCCTCTCATCAGCATTAAATTAGCACCCCTGCCAATGCACTGGAGGCAGCACCAGCAGGGCTGAGATAAGCAGCAAAAACAAGAGGAAATCAATTCTCCACGGGAATGGGCAGCTCCGGGTGCCCTGGTAGGCAGGGCATGGCCAGGCATTCAGGGCTGTCCCACCACAGAGCCCATCTCCCCAGGGCCTCCATGCCAGAGATGCTCAGCAACCCATAAAGGATGGCAACAAGTTGGGGACCAACAACTGGGATCTTCTGGGTGGGCCTGAGAGCCTGTACCCATCCATGGTGCAAAAGGAGAGACCCCAAATCCCATTAGAGGAGGTTGGGACTAAGCAAAGCTACTGATGCCCTTACTGTAAACATTCTTCCATGATGGGAATGCCTGTGGGACACCCTCTGCCTGAGAACCTCATCTGAAATAGCTGTGGATGCCTCATCATCATGGCCCATCCCCAACTGACGTGAGCAGGGGTTGGCTCGAACCCACCAGCAAAGGTCTCAGTGATGTTTTGATCCTCCTTGCTGGAAGGGGCTGTGAGGGGGGTCACCCACCCCACTCTTTCCACATCTTCCTGGAAAATGGGCAGGAAAGGAAAAGTTGCATCATTTAGAGACCATTTCACCGCAGCTCAGGGTCTGGATGAAGCAGCCCTTGGAGGCAGACAGTGCCAGGAGGGCTCAGGCCCTCCCCGCTCCCTGGAGAGAGGTGCACGGAGAGGTGGGACACACCCCCCTTGGGAGGGGTTCCTGTTTTGAGGGAAGAAGAAAAGGACACGGACGTGGTGGTCAGGGATGTACTCTTGGCCCTGCTAATAGAAACCCTCTGTATAAACAGGGAGAGGATCCAACAGAGATCAGAGATGGTTTTTCTTTCAAGAAAATTAAACATATAAAACATTTGAGAACACACGCCCTCACCCCCTGGACAGTAATTAACTTCTTCCTGTGCAGAGCATGGAGCACTTTCCAAAAACAGAGCTAGATGGATTATTTTTCAAAGGAAATGTTGTTGAAAGGATCTTCTGTTATGTCCTAAAGTGGGAAAACAGTCACAGTGGCTGAGGAAGGGCTTGCTCCATGCATGTGCCACACTGTGGCTGCCTGAGGAGGTGGTGCCACTCCAGATGATGCTGGTTTGGGGGCCACGTGGTGGTTGAGCAGCAGTCATGCTGTTTGATGGAAACAAGTCCTTGTTTGGTCATCATGGGATCCTAAAAATCAAGGAAAAGTAAACCAATCACCAACAGCAGAAAAAGAATCCCAAACTCAACCTGTGAGGGATGCATTGCATTTCCCCAACGTGACAGGGCAGGGGAATCTTGTGGTGTGAGAGAGGAGACAAAATCAGATGCAGATGAAAACATATGCAGTGTTCCAGGGGATTCACATCCCACGTCCCCAAATGAGCCCATCTTCCTGTGAACTTGGGAAGAGCTCAGGCCTCGTTCTCAGACCAGTAGCATGAAAAGAGGCAGCTGCTATGTGTGTTAAACAAGCACAGTGTGAATGACATCCCGGCAATTAAAGGACTCCAGGCTAGCCAAGGTGTTTGGTGGGAACAAAATAACTTCCCAGGCTGATCCCACCACACTCCCTGAGCCTGCAGAGAGGCGGGAGCAGCACGGGGAGGCAGGGCCGGATAGAAATGGCTAAGGGCTGGTTTTGAGAGACAATCGTGCTTTGTAGCAAAGTTTGAGGTTTGGATGTTTGCTTTCAGTGCAGCATTGGGAGGAAAATAAAACCCAACATTTTTTGGCGACACAGACTTGTGGGGAAACAGCCTTTCTCTGGTTGAAAAGGTCAGGTTTGCTTTCCATATCTCCCTCACATCAAAAATGTCCTGCAGTCCCTGGAGCTCGGGAGAAAATTTCCTCTTGCAAAGTTAAGTGAGGGCAGGCCTGCGGGGAGAGCTCATTTCTTTTTCTAGTCCAGATTGAGCCAGCTGGAAGGAGTGAGTCTGGGTTTGAGCACCCAAATGCCCTTTGAGGTCTGGAGCAAAGTCACCACGCAGCCGGGCTGCTCAGCAGGACCCGCCTGCCTGGCAGCCCAGGGCATCCCACCCAGGGATGTTGACTCAGGGCCCTGCCCTGGAGCAAGGGACAGCAGGAGCTGTCATCACCCAGGGCTGCGTGTGGCCTGTGCCAGAGCAGCCCTTGTGCCTCTCCCTGGGGACAACATCCACAGGAGGCTCATGTGGCCCCACAGAGCCGGGGGATTGTGTCACATTTGGCATGGGAAATTCTGTGCTTGGGGTGAGAAGTCTTTTGGCTCTGCTCCTGTAATTTTTCCTCATCCCTTTTATAATCCTAAAATCATCCCGAAGTTTCTTAATTCCCTTCGGGCATCTCTCCACTCTGACTTCATTCTACAGTCTTCCCTTGGCTGAGATTTAGCTTTTAGCATCTTCAGTCCAGTAAGGATCCCTCTGCATCAGCATTGCGAGGAGTTTTGGCACCGCTGACCAGAATCTCCCTCCTAATGAGACATCCAGTGCTGAGCCTGGGAGGATGGCGAATGCGGACAAAGAAAATATAATTCAAAGCGACAAGACAAAGGGATCTGTTGGATGGGGACCAGTGCATCTGGAGAAACATCTTTGTTTTAAAGGGAGAAGGGAGCAAAAGCAAGAAAAAGAAAGAAAGGAAAAAGGCATCCGGAGCAGGATTGTTCCTGGCCTGCAGGTGTGTGTGTTCAGGGAAGGCAGGAAAGCCCTCTGCATTTTTGGCATTAAAAGCATTCATGGCAGCCTGGCCACCTTTGGCTGTTCAGTCCACACTCCCTCCCGGGGTGTTGTGTTCCCATGCCCACAGGCAGTGCTCTCCGTCCTTTTCTCTTTTCCCCACCATCTGCCATTGCAAATTCCCCCGAGCATCTCCCACCCTGGCATAGAGTTTCAACACAGGGTAGAAAACAAGAGGGAGAGAAACCCAAACCCAACCTGTGACAGCATGAGTAGGGACAGGACCCAGCTGTGCCTGATGCCCATCTCAGTGTCCTCTGGCCTCTGCCATCGGGTGCTCTGGGGGCCACTGGATGCTGGGGGCTGCCTGTCCCAGCCTGGGGCAGGGGGAGGATGGGGAATGCAGGGCTGTGCACACAGTGGGATCCTCTTTCCTTGTATGGACGGGGCCGCCGGCGGCACAGTCCCCCCCAACCCCATTGTTTCAAATTACAAAGCTGCCCGATCCCACTGAGCCACCTCAGATCCAAGGAAAGAGCCGGCAGCTGCTTTGAAATCCAGACTGGAGTGTCTCCAGCACACAGTGCTTGAAACAACAGCCGGGCTCCCTCCTTGTGGGGCACAGCACCCAGCCCTGGGTACGAGGGAGGGCACTTAGAGCAAGCGCTGTTCTCTGACCCTTGCCATGGGGTAAGGGAAAAGGACATTCAGACCTGGAGCAAGGCTCCCACAGCCCACAGAGCAACCAGCACCCTCCTGTGTCGTGCGTGGCTGTTGCCCATCTCCTTTAAGGGCCTGGAGAAGTCCCTGGGTCCTGGTAAGTGATGTACAGGGATGCATTTTGCATCCCCAAACAGCCTGGTCCGTTTTCCATGGCACATGCCAGTTGCTCTGTCAGACCTCTCCTCCAGCACGTCTGACTCATTGTCTCCTGAGAAAACAATCATGGGCAAAGGTCTGGAATTTATGCCAAGCTTATTGCCCTGCATTTGGTTTAAACCCGTCAGTGCAGCACAATCTCCTGGGTCTTGGGCCACTCACCCCTGAACCTGAGACACTCTGTGGTGGTGGGAGCTGGGAGGGTAGAAAGGGGGCACTGGGGCTGGCTGTCCCACCGGGCTGATCCAATTCTTCATGCGTAGTTAACTCCTGCTTGGATGGTCGGGAAGGAGAGCACAAGGCCATCGCTGGGACAAACTTGGTCATGCTCAGCCACATTCCTGCCTTCAAAAGGGTCCAGGGTGCCTGGGCCTCTGTGGACAAGGGCCCTGGGAGATCACATTACTCGGGGCTTTTGTAGCCTTAACAGCTGTGACAGGGTAGCAAAAACTATTAGTGTGCAGGGCTGTGTGTGTGAGAGGGCTGGGACCGTCCTCCCCAGCTCAGCCTGGCATTAATCCCCCAAACAGATTAATGACGCTTAGTGCTTTGAAGAGAAGAAAAGGAGATGGGAGACTAATTGGGGAGATCAGCACAACGAAAGCGGGCACATACTCCCCCCAAAGCCCCAGACGGGGGTTGGAAAACCAGCTTCTCCCTCGGGGAGCTGCATGGGGAGCTCAGCCTGCACCAGGAACCACAGCAGGACAGAACTGCATGGGTGAAACCTCCTTTGGGGCGTCCCACTGACCAGGAAGGGGTGACAGGGACCAGTGGTCGTGGCTCAGAGCACACCTGGAGCCATGGATGTGCTCGTCCTGCTGCTCAGGGAATGCTGAGCTCCCACCGCACACTCAGCCCGTGCCAGGAGCCAAATTCAGCCGTGGGCCGTGCAGCCCTAAGCCCTGGCACGCTTGTGCCTCATCGCTGCGAGCAGCCTGAACGAACGCGGGCTGTTTGCGGAGCAGCGGCAGGAATGCTGGCCCCCAGCCCGTGCGCTCCGGGGCCCGCGGCTCCCGTCCCTTCCAGCTGCCAGCCCGCTCCCTACGGCCCCGAGGGAAGGGAAAAGGCCTTGTGGGGGCTATCAGGCAAAGAGGAGAGGATCTGTCAGTACAAACCAGTGAACCCACTCTGGGAGCGTGTTGGCTGCCCCGTGGGATGTACCTACCCACGCCAACAGGGCCGCAGCAACAGCCTCATCCCTAAAAGCTGTTACGCATCCTCCTAGCTGCTCCAGCCTCTTCACCGAGGTGGTCCCTCCCTCTCCATCAGCATCACACCAAGCTGTCACCATCCTGCAGCTCCTGATGCCCAGCCAGGCTCTGACAGGGATGTGAGCCGATGGTTTCCCAGGGTCTCGGGCTGAGATTAGAGAGTGTGTTATGCTCTGGCTCGAGGGCTGTCAGCAGGGTGCTCTGCCTGAGGGCTGCCATGGATCCTTGCTTCCCTAATTAGAAACATGCAGCCGCCAGTAATTACCTGCTCTCCCCTTGACACCTGCATGAGAGAGAACCTTTCCCTCAGCCCAGCCTCGATCAGCTGCCACCCTGCAAACACTTGGTGGGAAAAGGGTCTCTCCCTCTCTCCAAGGGTCCAGCCAAGGGGGTTTTTATTTGCATTCATCATCCTGGCCATGATTAATGCTGCAAGGACTGTTGGTATTTCCTCCATGCTTCCCAATAGCCCTTTGCAAGAGGCTGGCACCAGGAGAGCAGGCTGAAAGACCTCCTGAGCTAAAAAGCACATGTCTCTACATCATGTACTCTGGGGCCAGGTTCCCAAGCTGGGACAGCAGCAGACCTAAGTCTCTGGGTCACGGATGTTGATGAAACATCCTCTCCTGAGCTGTCCCAACCCCCCACCCTGCCTGACCTGCAGCATCCGGACCTTCTCAGCCCATTCCCTCTTCCCAAAGAGGTACGAAAGCTCCCAGGACCAATTTACCCCATGTGGGCAGCAGGGAAAGCATTTAAGGCTTGAAGGTGTATCAGGGCCACTGCAAGCAGGAAAGAAAAATAAACAGGCACAGGATGTCTCTGCAAACCAGCAGCCCTGGGAAGAGAAGCCACGAGCCCCCAGTGCTGGGTGGGTTTGTCCGCATCATTTTCTCTTAGCTGACACAGGTACAGCTGTAGCCTCCATGCTGGGTACATAAACCCATCCAAAGCCTGCACCTCAGCTGTCACACTTCCTAACTCGTTTTTCTCCAAACTTGTCCTACCCCTCAGTCAGTGGGTGACAGGCTTTGCCACCCCCTCAGCAGAGAAATGCCTCCCAGGTCTGCTTTTCCCAATCTGTTCGCCCCACTCATCTGGTTGCTTCCGGCTTCTCACCAAGAGGCTCCCAACCACCTGCGGAGACTCTCTGGATGCGAAGGGACATTTACAACCCAGCTGACTTCTGCAAAACTCTCCTCGTTGCACCATCTGTACCAAAATCCTGGTGGGAACCTTGTCCCTTCATCCCACAGCGCCTCAGTTCCCCATCCATGCTTTGGGAATGCTTTTCCCACGGGAATGGGAAGAAACTTTGTGGACTTTCCCTTCCACCCCTGATGCTCTGGTGTTTCATTTTTACCTGACTCCCCCCTGTCTCCCTTGTTTGGATATAACTGTGTCCATCTCTTCCCCACTGAGCTGATGGAAGAGCCTCCTGCTCCCCCGTCACCCCCTGATGCTCCATCACAGGGAGCCCCTGTTCTGCAGAACTAGGAATTCAAGTCACTGCTGCTGATCTTTTCAGGCTCATCTAACGACTTCCAGAGCCTTAATTTAATTTAATTACCATCCCCTTCTTATCTTAATCATCCTGCCTGTGTTTATAAACAAAACACTGACTCCCTGCCCCACGGCTGCAACCTGAGCGCGGCACCTCCCATCTGCACAACTCCTTACATTCCTCTCCTGGCCCATCTGCCAGATGTCCGCAAGGAAGCCCGTGCAAGCTGCGACTGGAAAGTCGGCTCGGAGAAGACGCTGCATTAACCACTCAGCTTTCATCCGCCGGCCCAGATTCCCCCGGAACGCCTCCTTCGCTCCATGCCCGGGGTGAGGTATTTGGGTTGAGGTTACTCAGCCCCGTTCCCTGCTCCCCTGCTGGGGGTGGTGGTTCCCTCTGCTGCCAGCTCAGCCTCAGCCCTTCAGCCGGGATGGGTATTCCGAGCAGACGGCCTGGCTGCTCGATTTTGGGGAAAACCGGGGTGCTGTGAACAGCCAGGGTGGTGCCTGTAGACTGCTGCCCTGCAGATACTCAGCAGAGAACACGCAGGGATCCTGGGAGTGCCCCGCTGCTGCCAGCAAGCGAGGCGCCGTGGCCGGAGCTGTCACAGTGGTTACACGGTTCCGAAATGAGCCCAGAAGTGGAGGAACAGCCACTCCCTGCTCAAACCCGCTGCTCCTGGGAATGCTGCGGGTCCCTGCCACCCAGTTTAGAGCATGTTTTTCCTGTGCTGTGGCTGTGGGGTGAGCGATGGTGCAGCTGACTCCTGTGGACTTCAAGGCCCTGTTTTTGAGGTTCTCCCTGTTGCCTCTGAGGGATGTCTATCCTCAAAACATGTCTCTTCCCCTCTAGGGAATCCTGATAATCTCAGCCACAGCTGAAGAGAGAGCTGGAAATCTTCCAGCAGAGCTGTTGTTTGGTGTCTCTCATGACGTTGGTTTTCAGTCCTTCTAGAGCCCAGATTCCTTTGATTTTCAGTTCTTCAAGTGCCCAGATTCTTGCCAGTCTGGACAAACATTGCTGAGATAACCCGACTGTTATAAAGGTGAGGTGAGTTCCTGCTAACCAAAGAGACTCTCGTAAACATTGGAACAAGGGACTTGGCTCAAACCAGGCGTAAAAACAAACTTTGGCTTTCACTTCAAAAGCCTCAGAGTTTAAAAAGCAGTTATGATGCAACCTCCTTTGTATGCGAGCGGGGATGGCAGTGCCGGGTGCTGCAGGAGGGCGGGATGGGCCGGCTGGCCCAGGGGGGCATTTGCAGGAAGCGCTGCAAGCCCAGGGTGGTTCAGAGGCGGCAGGCCCAGGGGAAAGGGCAGCCCACTCCCGATGTTTGCCTTCTGCCTCCTCCGACACTAATGAAGCTTCTGAAGGGATGCCCCGGGAGTGGAGGTATGGGGGAGGAAAGAAAATATCTTGCTCCGTTTTCCCTCTTTACTGAAATAGTTGAGTTGCTCCCTGAAATTTCCTCAGCACCATCCCCTGGCCGGCTGCAGCGTGGCAGAAGTGCAGAGCATCTCTCTGCTGAGCCCCATCGCTCTGCTGAGATGTGGTGGGGCTGGGATGAGCCACCAGCTTAAAGCCCTGTGCTGGGAAGAGGTCTCAGCCAAAATCAGCCCTTTCCCCATCGCTTGGCCTCCTGACAGATTTACATCCACAGGGCAGGCTCTGTGTCTGGCCACAGTTTGTATCTGTTGGCCCAGAATACTTGAAATAATTGGTCCCTTCTTGCAGAGACAGCAACAGTAACTTTGGGCTGCTTTGTTTTCGTGACCTGCTGCTCTCGCAGCACATCCCAGGTCCCAGAAGTCCCTAATTCATTTCCCTGGCGCTGGGTCCAGGACAGTCACACATCCCTGGGACCGAGGGATGCCGACAGCACAGCCACAGCCAATGTCCGACAGTATCTCTCCTGGAGATGTTTGTTTATGCCCTGCAATTCAGAGAGCAGCCAGGGGAATGTCCTGGTATCTGCCTCCTCAGAAGCAGAAGACATATTCTGGAAAGGTTCTGCTGTGGTTGGGTAGGAGGAAGGTGAAGTTTATAAGAAGGTAATTCTTCTGTTAGACTGATGGATAAATCAGGAAGACCAGGCTCCCTGGCAGTGCTGTGGGGGTTTCTGTGCCGGAGGTCAGGTCACAGCAAGCATTTAGGGGAAGATTGGTTCAAGTCCTTGCAGACAAATCCTTTCCCAAGAAGTGCGGCCTTCACATCCCGGTGGACCACCACCCCCATGAGCAGGGACAGGTGGAAGAGAACTGAATGGTGAGAGCCCCCACTCCCCTGCAGCACCCCGGGAACAGCCACTCCAGCTGGGAGCAGACACACGGGACCACAAACAGCTTAAAGAGATCGCACACAACCATCTTCATGCCTGACATTATGCTCCCTGTGTGTTCATTGGGGTGAAAGAGATCAGAAAACCCTCTAATGTGGCCACAGCGTTGTCCTCTGGACAAGAGCAGGGGCAGAGCACTCATAGAGAGCTGTTCCCCCCGTGCTGGTCACTGGCAGGAAGGACACGGGTTTTTCCTATTATAGCTTAGTCATGGGACTAATAAAGCCTCTTTAATCATTGTTCGTCGCTCGTACACACGCACACAGAGGCACACTCAGAGCTGAAGTGCAGAAGGAGTCAGCACCTGGCAAAGTCATTACTGGCCAGTTTAATTTATTTCTATTCTGATGCTAAGGAAGAGAAAAAAGTTAAATGCAAACTGCCACCAAGAGAAGAACTTGACTGACATTGGAGGGAAGGCTATGATGGAGGTGTGCGGAGTGGAGAGGGAAACTGAGGCAGAAGAAGGTGCAAATCGCTCCATAGCCAGTGGAATGGCCTAGTGGGGTGCAGTGGGGAGCCCTCGCCATTCTGAGGGGGTCCTGAGGTGTGTTATGGGGCCGAGGTGTGGGCAGGGTGCTGCAGACACCACATCCCTGTGGCCACTTCCTCTCGCCAGGGGATGGAAATAAATATTTCAATGAAACCCAACTCCTTGGTACAGACTGCAGCTGCCCTGGAGCTCTCTGACGTGGACCTTCCCAGGTATGCCTCAGCTGGACTCAAAGCTGCCTGGGTTTTACTTAAAACCTGTGTCCAGGCTACTGAGTTTAGGGGAAATTGGAGCTGCCTAGACCCCATTTCCGCAGGTTCCCCGCCTCTTTGTTTCAGACATCCATCCGTAAGTCTGGCTGCAATAAAACCTTATCAACCCATAAAACTCACCCTCCCGAGCACATATTCTGGCGGCAGGGCTGTGATAAGGGGTTCAAATGCAGGAAACCGCAGAGGGAGCTCAACAGCAAAGGCTCTTGAGGGCAGTCCTTCGTCAACAATGTCCCGTCTGTGCACCAAGCGAGGGACAGCGCCCATCCCTGTGGCAGCGTTCCATGTGTGTCTGGGGGGTGTGATGGAGATGGGGCAGGCTCTCCTGGTGCTGTGCCAGGCATGGTGTCCCATGGGTCACCACCCCTCCTGGAGCTGTTGATCCCACAAGGATTCCGTCCATGCGTGCTGGGACGAGTGCAGCCAGTGGCGATGGCAGCTGCTGAGCCTGGGGTGAGCAGCGAGGTTACCTGGGGGAATCACATCTGGCAGAGTCCAGTGAAACCTTTTCTCCTCCTTTTTTTTCTTTTTTTCTTAACTTCTTGTGGAATAACACATAGAGTTCAGCAAATATCATTCAAATATTTGTGAAGTCAAGGCCGGTATCCTTGTGTCTGACAGCAGCTTCCATGTGTCCTTTCTCTGAGCTCGGAAAGATCCATCTGAAAAGGAAAATTCCTCAGTGACATGTTTACTTTTTCACAGCTTGTTTTCTTGCCTGGATAGGAAAGCCTGAGGCCATCAGTGTTTAAATCTGGGTTTAAAACCTGCCAGCCTTTTGTGGGCTGGCAGGTGGAGGCACAGCCGCAGCATGCAAGAATCCTTCACCCCGAACTCCCAAATATTTTCTGCACAAGTTAAAGATTGCATGGCAGTCAGTGCAGGGGGATGGGGTGTTCCAGTCTCCATTTAAATTTTTCAGATGACCTTAAGTGTTCACTCCAGCCCAAAGTTACACCCTTTTGTATCCATTCATTTGATCTTACCCTGTTTTTCCTGCTGGCCAAGGAAACCCTCTCCCATCTCAGTCCTGATATTTAGGGATATCATCATCCATCAGCCAAAACTTTTCAATATATACTGCTAATATAAATAACAAAAAATAATACAAAATAAACTGAGCTTCTCCACCCTGTCTGCACGACCAACATTTCCAGGCCCTGAATCATTTCTGGGGCTCTTTTCCTGGACACTCCCAATGTGCCACCCTCCTCTTGGCAAGGGGACAGCAGAGCTGGGGACATTGCCCTCCCTGCTGTCACCCTATTGTGACAGCCACAGGAAATACACCCTCCACCCTCACCCCACCACAGCCAAGGACAGGGGTTGCCCCCACAGCTGAGGGGACACAGTCAGAGTTACTGCAGGACTTTGAAACCACAAACCTGAGGACTGGCCCTCAGAGCCTGGATTACCCCTGAGGGACCACAGAAACACTTTTAGAGGTTGTCCCACTAAAATAAGGCTAAAAGTCATGGTTCTGCCATGGCTTCCACATATTTTCCTTTCCAAGAGAAGGGTTGTCCCATCCTGTAAATCACACCTTCCCTTTTTGTTCCTAGAATCTCCTTGTGGTTGTACTAAAAGAGGCAGTTCTGGCTTGCACCAAGCTGAGTGACCTGGCTTATTTTTTAGCAGCTGTCTCAAAATGTTACCGGAAGGTTTTTATTTTTTCACTTAACAGTACAACTGGGGAGGCTCAAGAACCAATCACTTTGCAACCCCACTGTGAACTCCACACACTTCCCTAGGGCAGCTGCACCTCCCGGCCCTGTTTGTCCTCCTCCCATGGGGTGAGCTGTGATAGGTTTGCATCGTTAGAATTTATCAATTTATCTGAGCAGCAGACTCAGCTCCAGCTCTGTTTGTACCACAGCCTGACGCCAAGTCAAACCGCACAACCAAGGCTGTGGCATTGACAAGATCCTCTTTATCAGTCCAAATCCTAGCCCTGTAGAAATGAAGAAGTTAGCAGAGGACTGTTTTCATCATTTTCTGGGATTGGCATCAGTTACACCCCTCCTTTAATTAACTACATGTTGCTTTGTATTCAAAGCCATCCCAGTATTTCAGCAGTGATGGATGCCAAGCTGGCAGCCTCCAAATAACCCAAGGGGCCTCGTTGCCCTTTGCAAAATACTGGCTTCTTTCTAGAGCTCCTCCCAGCCTGAGTACAGGACCAGGGTTTGGGTCTGGGAGACCAAAACACCCACGCTGCCCTGTGGGGCACACATCCCTGTGCTGAGGTGGGCACTGGTGTGTCCTTCTCCAGGCACGGCCCCTGGGGAGCGGGACCCAGAGGCACGTGACGCTGTGGAGAGGGTCTCACTGTTCTTTGCCAGCTGTTTTCCTTTGTGAGTGGGGTGAGGATTTGAACCCAGCCTGTCCCAAGTGTCGCTCTCAAGCATTAATCTAACAGGGTGCCTCCGTTTCCATGACCCTATTTCCACCCTCAGCGTTACACTCCACTCCAGCTCCATGAGCTGTTCCAGATGTTTTGGAAAACCCCTTGCAGTTTGGTAAAAGCTCCAGAAAACAAGATAATTTCTCCCATCAGACAGATCTGAAGGAGGAGGAGGAGTAGCAGAGGATGTGAGGAGCAGAGTCATGGTCGGATAACATCTCCCCAGGCTACGATCCACATCAAGAACAAAACAGGATTGATGAAGTGCTGAGGCAGGTCAGAGCTACCACAGCTCTCTCTTGAAGATGGAGGCCAAACCCCTGCAGTCCTTGTCCTTTTCCATCAGTGGGAGTTTTGCCCCTGACTGCAGCAGATGGCATTTCCCTCTGAGCCTGCTCCAGAGCCCTGAGGGGTTGGAAACCCACCATCCGCCGTGGCAGGAGCAGGGAAGATGGATGCAGCACATTCTGGAGTTGCAGCTCTGTCCTCAGGTCCTGAGCGTGCCTTGGCTTCTCCTGAGTTGCTACTGAGATGCAGATGGGATTCAACCCCAATTCCCAGAGCTGCTCTATGAGCAGGAAAACTGCAGCCAAAGCGTGGGTGGGGCTGGGTGGAGTCTTCTGTGGATTAAAGCCCTTGCAGGACCCGTGGCATCCCCCCGCACTGTGCTCTTCCTGCCAGTTTGTGTCCCTTCCTCTTGCTGAAACCTCGCACTAACAAACGTTTCATTCATAAAGCATCCCTTCACCTCCCTGCCGAAATTCTCACGCTCTGCTTAGTTCTATCCATAACTATATAGAATCAAGTTATGTATAAACCCAGCACCAGAAATAGAGAGGGACTAAATCAACAGCCTCGATTCAGCCTCCACCCAAGTCAGGAGTCACTGGAAGCTGGATCTGCCTCCAGACTTTGTGGCTGGAGCCCATCTGCAAGTCGAAGAGCCAAAATGAAAATAGAGAAGAAACCAAATAACATGGCATCTCCTCGCCTTGACCACAGGCTCCCTGGGGCAGGGGCTGGCTGTTTGTTTGTCTCAAGAAGAACAATTTTACTGTCTGCGAATGAGGAGCTGGAGTGGGGTCAGGGAGTCTCGCTGCGGGAAGGGGCAGAGAGGAGCAGAGCTCACGAGGGGGAGGTGGGCTTGTTGCTCCTCCAGCTCCAGAGGAGCCGGCAGCAGGATGGGCAGCAGCAGACATGGCCATAGGGAAGGCCACGCTTCCTCTTCTTCATTCCTCAGCATCACTGTGAGCCCCAAAATCTCCAAAAAATGTGGTATCATTGGCTACCACCTCCTTGGCTGCCCCCAGTGCAGTCCCTCGCTCTGGGGCGTGACAGCAAGGCAGCTACTCGTGGACAGTGGCTGGGGAAGAGGATGCAGGGGAGCCAGGCAAAGGAGAGAGGCGTTTGGGCAAAGGCACCTCCCGGCCCCTGGGCAGGTCGGGGACTGAGGGGGCTGGTAGGGCCTCTGGTCCTCTCCAGCTGAAACAGTCCCGCCCTCACCCCGGGACCTGAGGAGCTGCCACTCCGCAACTGGAATGTGTGCCTCTCGTGTGCCTCTCAGTTTGAGCTATCCTGCTCACATCAGGAAACAAATGCATTTGGTTCCCTAAATGGGAGCAGGTTTTTTGTCATCGTCGTCATTTTTCTAGTTTCGGTCTTGGTTAGCAGCCCTTCCTCTTCCTCCCTGCTCTCCAAAATAGCAAAAAGCTGCATCCTTCTCCCCGGCTGCCTCTTGTAGGTTGCTGCAACACCCAGCACTTCTCCTCAGCCACCAGTAGCAAAGGTCAGAGCCCACGTGGAGGGGACCAGTGCTCCAAGCTCAAGAGTTTGTTGACTGGGTGGCCTGAAGCAGATATATGCAGGGTCTTGCTGGTACTGGTACCTTTGGATGTGTGCCAGAAAACGTTCTTCCTGTCACTCACCCCTATGTCATCCCACCTTCTCCCAGAGGCTGGGATGGGGAGTGGACCCTACATCCCTTCTGCTACTGTCACTGTCCCTCTGATGCAGCAGGGCGGGTGACAAGCTGGCGCTTCAGTGCAACAGGACCAAGAGAAGAAAGCAGTGACGGTGCAAGGAGTGGGTCAAATACTCAGAGGTGGAGGAAGGACATGCTCTGGATCCCAAAGCTGTGAGCCTCTCGGTCCCTAAACCCTTTTCATTGACCAAACCCAGAGTTCCTCCCCCACAAATGCTTCCAAACCCCTTCTGACCTCCCTGGTGGTCTCCTTGGGGTGGAGTTCACACTTCAATCAGCAGCTCCAGGAGCCCAGCATGATGCCATCTATTGTGTCCCAGCACTGACCACCACTGGTCTGCCTGGAGGAAAAACTGCTCATCCTGGTTGGAGGCAGTACCATCTCTGCCACCCCGCTGGATGGTGGCTCTTGGACAGAGCACCCCGGGCTGGCTGCCTGCTGGGAAGGGGCTGTGCTGTCTCTGGCCTTGGCACATCTTCCTCCTGGGTAAGTGTTATTTGCACTTCTCTGTGCCTGGGAAAGGTCACTCAGGGCTGGGCTGAGCAACTGGCTGGAGGAGGCTGAAAGGTTTGGGATACCGATGGTCTCATTGTTTTCTTCTTTTTAGAGTTTTTCTGCCTCCTTTGGTGCCAGTCATAATCCGACCCCAAACTGGACCTTCTCTAGGACACAGCCTGTGGGACAACTGCTTTCAGGGGTGATGGGGCTATCAAACATAGCCATTGAAAGGTTTTTATGATGTCAGAACCTGACTATGACTCCTTATGTTAATAAATCTCAATAGAAAATGGTGGAAAAGCAGGGCTACACAAACTCCGATGTTCCCCAGACCCGAACAGTCCTCATGAAACCTGCCAATAGCCAGAAGGGCTCCAGCACACGGGAGACACCTGTGACTGGCTGCTCCCTGAACCCCAGAGCATGCCCAAAACCTCACAGGTTGCCTCCCTCCCTCTTTCCACCGCTCCAGGCTTCCCTCTCTTCTGCATCTTCTCCAAACCCACCCGCGGGCGCACGACTGCGGCTCCAGCCCACGCGCTGCTGCCCGGGGCAGGAGCACAGGCTTTGATACGTGGAGCGTGGCCCGCCTGTGCCGTGCTCAGGCCTGTTGCCACGTGGGCTCCCTGGCCAAGGGGCTGGCACGGAGCTGGCAGGGGGAGCACCAGCAGGAGATGGTCGTGCTGTTGCTTGTGCGTGCAGCCAAGCGTGGGAGCAGAGCACGAGGCCAAGCTGCGGCCCCTCCAGGGATGTGCCTCATCCTCCCCCTCTGCTTTGGGGCAGTAAATCATTCAACGTGGAATAAAATCTGCTCAAACAGAGGAAGCATGGCTCCCAGAGACAAACCTCACCTGGGAAGCCGCTGGGAAGCACTTCTGAATTGGCAGGAGTTAGCAATAAGGGACCAAGGGGGATTCGACAATGCTGACATCACTCCCTAGGAACCAGGGATTCAACATAAAACTGAGCAGGGAGAGTTCATACATCACCCCCCTCCCCCTGAGGATCTGTCATTGCTGTAGCTCTGAGCCAGAGACCACCGTGGAGGGACACGCAGTACACCCACAAGCTGACTCCGAGGAGCATGACGGGGCCAAGTGCCAGCTCTCCTCCTTCTCCATCAATCACCAGGAAGAGGGAGACAGATGTCTCCCCGAGGAGTTTGGAAGGTATCATCGAGGAGCAGGATAAATCAGTTCCCTGCATATACAACAGGGCAATTATTTACGGATGATCAAATATTGGCTCTAAAAACCCCAGGCATTAAACACCAGCCTGTGCCAGGTCGTGAGTTTACCTTCTGCCTGCACCTCACGGAGCAGGAGCGGTGGGTGAGGACCAGCACCAGCCATGCCCCAAACCCACCACTCCTTTCCAGCTGGAGTCCCTGGTGAGGGCAAAGGGACCTACTCTGACACGGTTTTGCCACCTTTTCCCTGGGGAACTGAGCAGGACAGGAATGTCATGGTGCACCGAGCCTGGCAGGGTAACAGCGCAGCAGGTATGGGTGCAGACCCGCCGGGATGTGCTGGCAGCAGGGACGTTGTGTCCTAGCACATGTGGCTGCCCTGAGCCAAAGAAGGAGGGGTAGGTAAAACCTGATCTCAGCCACTCTCTGCCTCAGGATTTTCACCTCTGGAAGACCCTGGTTCAGTTTCTGGCTGAGCCTGGCCATCCCCTGACAGGAGCAGCAGCAAGGTGGCAGCAGGCAGCGCCTGGTGGGATGCCCATATAAGAGCAAACTCGAGCTCCCGATCACAAACGAAACCCTCCTCTTTCATTTACTCATCTGACCTGGCAGTGCTGGGACTGATAATGCTGGTTTCCTTTTAAGCAGAGGCCAGTCATAAATAAAATAAACCAGGCATGCTTTGTGTTTCCACTCCCTTGCCTTTCATCCCCGCTCCTCAAAGCCACGGAAGGGAAGTCCTGAGCAGGGAGCAGGAGCTGTGCCGAGGACAGCAGCGGCTCCAGGCTTGGCCTCAGTTGCACTTGTCTGGGTTCATGGCCCTGTTGAGGGGTGGGATCACCTCCCCATTTTCACCAGTTTGGGGAAAGAGCAATGAGAGGCAGAGACTTCACTTGCAATGAGTCATGTTCACAGCACTGTCCAGGACAGAACCAGGCTCCTTTTCTTACCAGCCCCAAGAGTAAAAACAGAATTCCACACCCAGCAGCTACCCAGACAGCTGCTGAGGAAGAGAACATGCCCTTCCCTTCCCCAGCACCAGTGCCTAACTGGGAGGATGATGGGACATGCTAACAGGAGGCCAAAGAATGGAAAATCTGACAAACACATCGTTCCCAGAAGCCGCCGGTGCTGAGGCCGCTCTCGTTAGCGGGGCTGACACCGCAGCGAGGGGCGGGAGGCGCAGCCAGCGCCCGGCAGCGTGTGCCGGGGTGTCAGCTTCCCCCTGTTTCTCTTGCCACCTTACAGGGTGTGATGTTTTCCTTCGGTGCTCTCTGATGAGCCGCCTTGGGATGCTTGGGCTGAGCAGCTGCCAGAAAGCCTGGAGTCTCCTTACAGCAGGGATTGAGAGCTGCAGGCTGCAGCACTGACCCCTGTCCCAGAGCAGCAGCAGGTGTTGCATCAGACTCTTCCAGAGTTAGAGGAGAGTTAGAGTTAGAACCATGCATGAATTTTCTTATAATTTATCTCGGGGATTTGCCTGCACTCTCCAGCCCTCTCCTGGCCAGTCCCATACAGCACAGCAGGGTGAGATTGCAGAAATAGAGAGATAACACAGTCTGTGGCACCAAGGTTTAGTTCACAAAGGTTTTATAGTTGTTTTCTCTCCTGTACTAAGCCTGGAGGAGCAGCCACACCATCCATCCCTGGCACAGCACCGAGATGGTCAGTCCTTGGATGCTGCTTGTGGACAGCAGTGCTGGAGAGAGATCCCAAGCAGAGCAGTGAGGAGCAGGGAGCTATTGCAGAGCCATAGATCTGGGGGAAAGGGAACGGGAGAGAGCCAGCAAAGCAATGTCCCAAACCCTTCCTGGGGTAACACATTCCTAAGGCAACATGGCTGGAGCCCAGGGCTGGCCCCTGTTTGCATGGGGGAGTTTTAGGAATTCCCTCAAGAAGCTGAAATGGCTGCAGAGGAGGTATAAATACTGCCAGGCAGCAGGTGAGCAATTCTGGAGAAGCCTTGCACGGAGGTGTGCACTGGGGAAATGGTGGCCCCTGATTTGGTCTGGTGGGAAAAGGCTCTGGGAGACCTGTCTGGATCTGGGGTGACCCAGGCTCATCCTTTGAGAAGGAGCTGAGCCTCCCTGAACCCAACCTGCCCTGCAGTGCCCAAGCCTTCCCCCATCCACTGATATCATTAACACAATTATTATAAACTTTACACACTTATTTATCTTGCAGACCCCTCCTTTCCTACATGCAGGACAGCAGTTCTGCCCGGTTCTGCCCACCATCATTTTTAAGTGTCTCAAAAGCAGCCCTTTCTCCCTGCAGTCCCTTGCAGGCAGCAGAAACGAGCAGGGAGTGGTGATTTGAGGGGTGGAAACACAATGTTGGGTTCAGGTCATAAGAAGGGGAAAGATGCAGCTGGACGGGTTGGAGACACCAGTGCCCATCATCCTCCAGCAACCCAAGGAGTGACAGGTGGGATGTCCTGTCCCTGTCCTTCCAACACCACCTCGGCACCTCTGCCGCTGGCTCACGGCTCCCTTGCGCGTCCCAATGCTGCCATCTGTAGCACAGAGCTCTGCTCCTGCTCCCCAGCACAGCGTCTGGAGAGCCGGGAGCCGGGCAAGGAGACCTGGGCAGAGCTCAGCTTCGCAAGTTTTGGTTTTGTGAGAGTCCAAATGGGCAAATCCTGGCCTGGGACATGGCTTTTTCAGCCCCAAGAGAGGCTGTTGGCTTCTATGTCTGCTGAGTTGCATTTTCAGTTGTCTGCCAAGGGCACCGGAGCCTGGGATAGTAGTTATCATTCTGCTTATCTGCCGGAAATAAAACAAACATTAAATAACACCAGCACTGTGGCCCATACACTAAGGGGGTTTTAACCACTAAAGCCATGGATTCCTGTAGGATCAGCCAAGGACCATCACGGCCTCCCATGCATACAGGGATGGGGATAGTGTTTAATGTTTTTAAGACATTTACACTGTGGAAAGGAGGGGATGCACAACCATCCCTCCCTTCCCCGGCTGGGCTTCACAGCAGCACACTCTGACTGCCGGTGTAAAAACACCTCATCGCTGACATTCATTTCAACGCTGCTCATTTCTTGGTGCATTTCCATGTCAGGAAATATTGGACAAAGGCTCACTCACCCTGCTCCCAAATCCCTGTATTGTCCCCAGCAGGGAAGGGAAATGCGGAACCGGGGCATGCTGAGCTCAGCACAGCAGCATCCCCAGCCTCACCGGCCCCGGGGCGCCACGAGGGGTAAAGGCGGCCGTGACAGAGCTGGCATCAGCTCATTTCAGGCCAGGCTGTGACTCACAAAGAGAGAAAAAAGTAAGCAGGGAGCAAAAGCAATCTCTGATGATTAGGGTGAAGCTGAGCCCCCGTCAGAGGCACCATTTCTTCTCTGCCACCTCCCTTCTCTCTGGACCTTGAGGTGGATGTGACTCCTGGTATCTCCCTCAGCTTTGGGAGTCCCCGTCCTTCCTTCATGCCTTAAACACATCTGACCCCCCTGGATGGCTGCCACACACGGCTCCATCCCGTCAGAGCCCAGCACCGCGGGCAGCAGCGGGGCTGGATCAGTCCCACACGCGTGAACGGGCTGACCCCGCTGGGCTCAGCGGGATTTGCTGCTCCCCATCCGGGCCGTGCCTGGCGGCTCTGACAGGAGACCGCAGCCCGCTGGTGATGCCAATCCCTGCCCACGTGGGCTCCTGGCCGGCAGCGTCTATAAAGAGCCCTCTGTCCGTGCACCCGGGCGGGGCTGCGGCGCGGGGCAGCGAGCGATGGCATTGCGGGTAAGCGCTGGGGACAGGACGTGGCACTGCCTGGGCTGCGTGGGGGTGACAGCACGGGTCTGGTCGTGGGTAAAGGAAAGTGGCAGGAAAGGGCAGGACAGGTAGGAATCCTGAAAAACACAGGGGTGCTACTTACAGCGCTTCTCACCCCTGTCAGTCTGGTCCAGGCTACCGCAAAACTGAGCTTCACGGTGCTCAGTAACGGGCAATAGGACAGATTTTCGTCTTGGTTATACCAGGGCTGGTCTGGGGTAATGCTGCCCTAGTGGCAGCAATTCTCACTTGGAGGGTTTTAGCTGAGACCTGTGCGTTGCCCTCCCTCTGCTGGGACAGCCAGCAGCAAAGAGGGAAGGGCTCTTTGCTCTGTGTGTGCTGTGTCTCTTGCTGGGGTTGCTGTAATGATGACAAACTAAGGGCCAGGGCAAGGTGAACCTGGGTGCTGCCATCACCACTCGCTGTTTGAAGCCAGAACTCAGTGCCTCACAGGGGCCAACACTGGTCAGAGCCTTTCAGTGACCGTGTGTGGGGTCCCAAAGCTGCCCTCCCAAAGTAGCCAGGCACAAGGGTGTGAGGGTGGCCATCGCCAACTCCTGCCCAAATGTCTCATCTCGTGCCCAAGAACATGCACATCCCAAAGAAAGCATTGGAAATAGGAATTCATGACAGAGAAAGAAACAGGGGAATGGAAGTCCTGAGCTACAGGAAGGGAGAAACAGGCACACAACTGGCAGTGGAGATGCCAAAGCTGGGGAAATTTTTCCAGTGTGAGCAATGAGTTTGTAAGAGGGAATGCTCAGAAATGCAAGGTCATTAGAGTGCTAAAAAAAAAGTGGGGTGAAATAGCAAGAACTTCTTATTAAAATGAGTTATTTAATAAAAACTATGAATTATTCAAAAATGAGCATTTCCCAGCTCATTTTATGCGAGTTTAACCTTGGAGATGGAGGAGAGCACGCGGAACAGGAGATGAGGCAGGAACTTGTAGGAAGAATCAGCCATGGAATGCTGGATGAGCTCAGACTGGATGTCACTTTACACCTGTTCCTCTGCTTCAAAGCATCACAAAGTTTTCTGCTTCAGATTTTGTATTGCTCAGGTGCAGAGAGAAGCAGAATATCTTTGTGTCCTGACAACAATGAAGGCATTCAAGTTCTTCTCTAATTTTTGTTCTCTGATCCTGCTCAGCTCTTTACAAAAGACCTTGGGGACAGCAAATCCCACCTCATCAACTGGATGTCATAGAGACTTGATTTCTTATCAGTTTAGAGTCCCTGAGATTATTTAGGAGTGAGAAAAAGACGGGGATAGAGAGTGTGCCTGTGTGGGAAGGGGAGAGAAAGAAGATGGCAGCGAAAAGGTGAGAAAGAAGTGTAGGGACTGAGTGGGGCAGTGCATCTCCGCCACCTTGCTGTGTCCTCCTCCTCGTCTGCAGTTCGAGGCCCTGCACCCCGAGGGAATCTGTCCTGGGTGGAGCATCGTGGTCAAGGGTGAGACCAGCTCCAGCTCAAGCATGTAAGGACACGCTCTGCTCGCAGCTCTCCCGGCTCACGAGGGCCAGCAGCATCGCTCCATGGCTCTCCATCACTTTTCTCTCCCGGACTTAGGTTTGAAATTAATTTGCTCTGTGATCCTGGAGACCAAATCGCTCTCCACTTTAACCCTCGCTTCTCCAGTGCCAGGATCGTCTGCAACTCCTTCCTCAACAGCCACTGGGGGCACGAAGAGGTTGAGGACACCTTCCCCTTCAAAGCAAAGGAGCCCTTTCAGGTAACCCTGTGTCACCCCACAGGCCCCCTCAGGTGTAACAGGAGTAACCCAGCCAACACTGGGCTGCTCCCCATTGCCTTTCCCGCCAGCACCATACCCAGAAACATCCCCTCTCTGGCTTTGTCTCCTGTTAGTAGTTCTGTTATAACCTGGTGATTTACAACCAACTCTAGCACAGACAAGCACAACTCCAGCAATAATCCCTGGACGCTGCATTTGTTTTCAATTTAGGCTTTGCATTACCACCAGATTTTGTTATCACGAAACAAAAAACGCAGTTATTCTCTCTTTTTGCCCAGAGTGGGGGTGAGCAGTCTGTGTGTCAGCTCTGGCAGGATTTGAAGTGGGTGGGCAGATCCAGCAGCTCACTGACATGATGGAAACAAGGTCCAGTAAGGCCACATGAACCTAACACAATCTCTCTTTCAGGTTGAAATCTACTCCGACCAGGACTATTTCCACATTTTCATCAATGAAAACAAAGTCCTGCAGTACAAGCATCGGCAGAAGAATCTTTCATCCATCAACAAGCTGCAGATACTCGATGATATTGACATTTCTTCAGTGGAAATCACCAAACGAGATCTTTACTAGAGACCAGAGTTGGGACTCTCTCACAGACCATTCCCCCTTAAGCTCCTGATCCAGCCAGGGATCATTTCCTCCCCATTTCCATGTGCCACCACCAACCAGGGAGATAGCCACACGTGTCCTCATAGCAGAAAGGATGGTCATTCCAACCACAAGCCCCTGAGACATCACCCAGCCACGTCACTCACTCAAAGACCTTCTACCCCTACACCTTAGGGTGCACAACAGGCTTTGCAGGTCTGATCATCTTTACTGCACATCAAAACCTGTCTTGAGCAGTCTGAACACCTGAATGTTACCTCAGAAATTGTGTTTGCCCAAGAGTAGGCTGTGAATGAGCACCAGTCCTCAGCTGGGCACGTGGTGAATATGGATGTTAGGGTGGAAAGGGACATTTCTGTCCAGGAGCTGGGTAAGAATGGTACCACATTTGCCAATAAAATCAACGAAGGAAATCCCTGCTGAGACATCCCTCCCTGGGCAGATCAATCACAGCTTTCATTCCCTGCCAATCCAGGCACCTGGCCACGAGCAAGGGCTGGTGACTGGGCAGGGAGACACGGTTGAGGTTTGTGTGATTTTGGCATTGAGAAAATACTGCATTTTTACTTTGAGGGCTGATAGAAGGTGAAGGTCCCTTGCAGGCAGATCACCAGGCATCGCCAGGGATTCCTTTCACTGGCTGAGAGATGTTTGCTCAGCTCTAGCCCTGCCAAGTCCAGGCTTCTCAGACAGATCCCCGGAGTGATGCGGTGTGTCAGAGAAGGGCAAGAGCTTGAGGAGACACATAAAAACACTTTGTTCCTCCATCATGCACCAGAAATGCAGCTGGACTCCAAACAACAGGAACTGAGCAAACCAGGGTCTTGAAATTATGATAAGCTTGGAATGAACAGCGTGCTTGGGGATTCCCATGGATAGCCTCTGGCTTTTCTCTGCTTTATTGTTTTCTTTTCTCCCTCTTTTTAGCTGTCTCTCAAAACAATCCACTTGTCCCTTGCACCCTCTTCTCTTTTCCAGCCTCTTCCTTGGAGCCTCTGACTCCTTGACCAGGCCACAGCAGAGTAAAAGAGTATTTTTGCTTTGTTTTAATTACACACATCATAAACAGCATAATGTCACGGTGTTAAATCTGAACAGGAACTTATTCCAAAAACGCAATTACAGCTGCCCCCTAATCACTCCTTTGTTCCTCAGGTATAAGATGGAACACATTCCTGACGGAAAAAGCAGAGATGATCCTGCCTTGCCAGTCCTTTCCACTGAGGAGATATCAGTAAGAAGTCAGCCCTGATCCATCCTTGCCTTTGGATGAGATCTCTGAAGGTTGCAGCTTTGCTCCAGCCTTTTCTCAGTGCTCAAATTGGCCATTCCCAACACTTCCTTCTATTTACAGTTCCAAGGACTTGTGAGGGAGGGGTGGGTGCAAAAAACCACAACACGTGATGCCACAAACCTGATATTTATGATTCTGTTAAGAAGTTTGTAATGTTTTTCCAGCCTGTAAAGAACACCAGTGGGAAATGATCCTGTTCTTGTAGCAAAGGGCTCATTTGGAATGCAGAAATGTGCCAGTGGGTATCTTTTCCCTCCAAAAAGAACAGAAAACATGTTTTGGAAATGGCAATGGTCTTGATGGCAAATCAGGAAAGTTGGAGATGGTGAGTTTTCCTCTGGCCTGGAATAAATCCATCACCAAATTCTGGTTGTCATGATGTAACCCAAGGCTTCAACAAACTTTGCTCTCATGGCCATGCCTTCAGCAAAACAGCACAAAGCCAGACAAAACCAGGCCTGCTGGGATCTCTGTGTCATCCATCTGATAACGCTGAGCAGCATTTGGAAGAAATTGTCCTTTCTATTTGTGCTTTTTTGGGGGCTGATAAAACAGATCATTTTTCATGGAGGAAAAGTGACGAAATGATTTATAAGGGTAATACTTTGTACTTATATGGCCACCAGCTGCATCCATAGCCGCTGCTGCAGGAACACCCCACAATCTCATTGTTCCCCAGAAATGAGCACAAAGGACCACAGACAAACGGGCAAAAACACTTCAAGTACAAGTAAATAAAGAGATGCCACAAAAATCAGGCAGAGACAGAGATTATGCCCTGACTCCTGGACATACCCCCCCCAACTCCTGCCTGTGGCTGATCTCACTCCATTGCCATCTGCGCCAATCTCTCCTGACACATCCCCAGCTCTGCTGCTGCCTTCAGGGTTTTATCTGCTGCCTCCTCCAGCCAAAACATGGCCAAGGGTGAAAGGGGCTGCAGAGCAAGAGAGGTCTGGGAATCTACAGAGCACTGCTGGAAGCAAAACTTCAGGGCTGGCTGTTTATAGCTGTTTTGCAGTTTTATGGGGAATGAGATGCCCTCCAAGTCTGTGACCCTCATCTGTCCCTTGAGGAAAAACTCCAGAAAAAAAATTAGGCCCTGCAATTACAATGGTCAGTTGAACTCTCTGGAGCAGGGCTGGCACAGCAGGCTTGCAGAGAGGCATCACGTGCTGGTATCGAGGGGATCAAAGGGAACAAATCAATCCTTCTTCCAAGTTTCAATCAGCCTTCCTGTTCACAACCCCGGGGGGTTGAAAATGGGGGGAGAACAGATAGACACAAGCTCCTGCCCAGGGGTATATTCTTGCAGAGCCTTTTGAAGGGGAAGGGGCTGCAGCAGCTGGGGGTGCAGCTCTGGAGGATTCCACCAGAATGTCACTGCCCAACCTCAAGGTTAAGCTCAGTATTTTTGCTGCGGCCAAGCGCTGCACAGGAGCCAGAGAGAACATTGCTGAGGGATGGGATAGGGACTGTCCTAGTCAGGATCTGCAGATAACTCAGCAGTTTCTGCTTGTAAGGCTTACACAAATCAGGAAGGGATACCTGAGAAAGATGTCTCTCAGGAGGCAAAGCTGACAGGAGTTATGACCTCCCACTTAGGCTCTCCCTTTTCCACCAGTTCTACTCATTTGGACTGGATCTGCGGAGCTCGGAAACGCTCTGGTTCATCCCCAGATCAACAAGGGGAAAGTCAGGTTCATAATCCTTCGTGCTTGAGCTGTGCCAGAACTCCCAGGGCCAAGGTCCCCTCCGGCACTTTCACGGATCTCCTGTGGAGCATCTGCTGATGCTTGATCAGAGCTGCTCCTCGGTGTCACTGACAGCACTGGCAGTCACCACACACCCCAGCAGCAAACTCCAGCAATCTCCTCACAGGCTGCTGAGCAAACAGCTCCCACGTCAGCCACAGTCACCTCTCACCAGCACAGCAGCAGCCTGGGGATGTGGGACTGACTGACTGACACCGGCCGTGCCAGCCTTAGCAAGGGACAGTGGAATATCAGCCTGGGTCCTGCCTGGCGGCAAGAAAGGTGGGGGGGGAAAGGGCAAGGACTTGATGCCAATGCAGTGACAAAAACTTTTAGGAAAGTTCTAAAAAAACAAGAACATCACTCAGGTTGCCTCTACCCCACGCTCACTTTGCAAGTTGATAGCTTTTTTTTTTCAGCATGAACACCCCTGTACAAAAAAACCCCCAAACCTACCAAATTTGATGCTGGAGGTTCAGCTAGTTCCTCAGTGCTAGGAGGTAGCTCTGGTGAAGAAAGGCAGGAGGAGGGCAGCTGTGAGCCGTTTAACTAACAATTCCCTTTCTCCTCCCGTTCCATGCCCCCCTGAGCATCTCCCGAAGGACAACAGCTGGTCTGCAGCAGACATCTCCACTCATGCTAAGCAGCTGTGTTGTGGCGCAGCTCAGTGACCCTGGCCCCTTGTCTCCGGCATCTCTAATTTCCCCCATCCCCCAAGGGCTGCTTTCCCAGCACAGAAATACCTGCTAGAAGTGCAGACCTTATCAGCAGTGACTTTCTGCCTTGCATCTCTGAGTCCTTATCTAAGAGGGTGCTTTTTCAACCCCTGTGGGCTCTCAAACTCCTTAAAGGCCCAGGAGTTGCAGCTGGCAGGACTGAGGGACATGAAGGGCAAGTGTACAGCCTTTTTCTGAAGAGTATGAGGAAAACAGAAGAAAGGAGTAGTAACTCTCAGTTCTGATGGGGAAGAGGCATTTCTGAGGCCCCAGGCAGCCCCAGAATGCAGCTAGAAAAGAGTGTCTGCTGGAAAGCAGAGGGATGTTTTTTTCATTGCAACTAAAGAGAGGTTTGTAAAGCCATTTTAACACCCATCATCTCCATCCAGAGCCAGCTCAGTCAGGAAAGCACACCTCCCAGGCCTGATTTTGTATGCATGGTGGCAGGTACCAGCTCCAGACATGAAAAGCTGGGGAGGGATTATTTTCTGAAAGAAAGGCTCTGCTCTAGAAGTTGAAGAATTGGAAGCTGATGGTATCATTTTATTTGGCAGCTGAGTTATTGTGCATCGTTGCTGCCTGAGGAAAGGGTGACAGAAATTAACCTGATGCCCAGATTTGCTGGCCCTCCAGTCCCACAGTCTGTCCAAAACCCCCTTGCCAAAGCTAGATGCAATTTATCATGTTATTTCTTCGAGCTATACGGACATCACTAGCCAAATCTCTGGTTTTAGCACAGCACAAGACAACAAACAGCCTACGGGTATCTGGATGCTTTCCCTGCACCATCACATTATTGTGAGACTTTTAGGGTCTTAGAAAACACTTTTAAAGATCCAAGTAAACTATAAAAAGAACTACCATGACACGCTTGTGCGGCTGAGGGAACCAAGGCACCTGCAGGAAATGAGAGCAGAGAAGGAAGGAGGGAACCAGGTGCTTTTGTCTCCAGCCTGGTGCTCTCACCCTGCAGCTCTTGGCCTGGCCCTGGAGCCCATGGGTAGTTTGGGCTGGGGCTTCTCATGATCTATCAGGTGTTGCCCCAAGCCGTAACAAGCCAGCAGCCCCATGCTGGACCCCTCCGAGTCTGCCCCTTGTCTTCAGTGAGGCCCAGGGCTGCTGAGCAGCTCACCAGCCCAAGGAGTTTCCATCCACCTGTGCTCAGACACCATCACTGTGCTCTCCCATACTAATCAGCATTTTCCTAGCTTGTTTCATGCTCCAGCCCACACAACGATCAAAGAACCACCACCAACCCTTCATTTTCCTCCGCTTACTCGATACATCCTTTTTCCAAAGGCTTAGCAACTGCACTGTGTGATCTGTGGCACAAAAATCTTGCTGGTTTCAAAAACTGGGGGTAAAACCGAGAAGCAGCTATTTCACCTTGTAACCTCCTCCGCCTTTGCGCCGAGCCGCAGCTATTGTCAGCTCTCATTTCCTGAAGTTACTCTGTGCTGCGGACACACACTGGAAGCAGAAAGACAGACACAGTCAGTGGTGAGGAGAGGGCAGTGATTGTGCTTCCAGTAAATTGCCTGAGCCTTCCCACATGAGTCACTGCATGCAGAGAGGTGAGGCATCGGGAGAAAAAAAGTTTGCAGCTGATCCTGACAAGAGTTTAGCAGCCCCTCAAAGCCTCTGCCTGCCTCGTTTTCTTTAGTTGTGGGGATTCCTTCTAAAAGGCCGCTGAAAATAAATAATAACTCACAGATTATCTTAAACTGTCAAAACATTGGAGAACATTCAGAACTAAAATCGCATCTCTCCCTGCTTCCCAGCTGATCCTCTCTTGAATCCAGAGAACACAAATCCTAAGAATTTCCTGATTGCAGGGATAAACTATAGGAAAGCTGATTTTTAAGCACATAACACTTGACTGATCGCTAAGCCCTTGTTCCAAATGTGCTCATGTTCTAATTCTTATTGCAACCTGATCCCTGAGGTATCTGCTTTGTGACAGCCACTGGCAAAGTATCACCCAGGCTGAGAGTAAGTAATCTTGCTCAGAAAGACAAACTCCCTCCTATTGTATTCTCTAAAATCTTTATCTCCTCTGTGACACTAGCAGAGCTGGGCCCTGAGAGTGTTTTTTTTCTGCAGAGCCTTTCCTTCCTGCCTCCCCACGTTTCCCCTCTGCAAGCCTCTGCAGCTGGGAAAAGGCAAAACAGTGGCAAATTTAAAGCCTTTGTCAGACTTCCCCCAGATGGCAATCAGCTGATGAAACCCAGGAAGATTTGTCATCTAAAAAGCCCTTTATTAGCCTGTTGCACCTGGGTATAGAGCACCAAGGAAGATGTATTGATATTCAAATGTGGAGCGTGCAGGTAGAAGGATGGAGGGAGGATTTAACAGCCCCTGCTCATAATGGTGTTTTGTCTGGCAGCACCACTCCTTTGTAGCATCAGTGGCAAACTGCTTGGAGTCAGAACAGAATGAAATGGAGCCCCACAAACCTGCTCTGACCACCCGATTTCCATAATCACCAAATCTGCTTGATTTGGACTCGGCTTTCAGTCTGGTTCTAAATATTTCTCCCTGGCGTTTGTGGTGCCTGTACTGAGCGAGAGGGTGAGAGCACCACGCAAACCATGGGCACGGAGGAAATCCCATTATTGCTTCAAATGATCCTAGATCACAGCTCCAGGGAGAGAAGGGCTGAATGAATGCAGGCAGTGTTAAAGGATTGCTTTGCGTGTCAGCTGCCTCCTCTGCCAAATCCTGGCTCTCTTAACTTCTCAAAGGCTTGATTTAATGCTCATTTTCACTTCAAAATCTTCTCTGTAAATTTGTGCAGTGATTTAGGGATCTACAGCACTGATTTCTCCTTAAAACACTCACTTTTTACTCATTACACATCCATTTAGGATCCTCCATTCAATGAGGGAGGGTGCAGTTCACTTGGTGTGGCCCTGGGTTTAAACAGGAGCAGGTTTAGCTTTGCATTCCCAGCCTGCTACTTGCCTGAGCTTCTGCACAAACCACAAGCAAAGACATCTGAAAGACAGAGTTTTCAATCACTCCAAAGCCAAAATGGTGCTTCATTGTTCTTGAGTGGGTGAACATTGTATTAGACAAATTCCTCTGTGCAAAATTATCTTTTTCTTTCAGCCACTACATTTCCAGAGCACTCAATCTAAAAGGCGCCCAATAAAAAGGACAGAAGATATGGAATTTGGCACATATCTGTTTATGAAAACAGACCAGTGAATATTCTCAGGCATAAAAATGCACACATTCTCCATTTAAAATCCTCCAAAGGACACTCGAGATAGTTTAAATGTTTCATTCTTTGACTGAGGGAAGACTAGTGGGAGAACAAAGATTTTCACTCTCACGGAAGTAATTACAAACAACAAACATCAATTCCCAGATGTTTTTCATTTGCTTCGCTGTTTTATTTTCAAAGAATCTGAAGTGCACTTGGCATCTCCTTTGTATTGCCTTTGATTGTGAGCAGCGCTGGCCTCTCATCTCCTCCTGGATTCACAGCAGCATCAACGCGCTGACATCTGTGAATGTCACACGGGAGCTGTGACGAGGACCTGGACCACGGGGCCAGAAATAGCTCGTGTCCCCCCCAAAACTGCGGTGCCGGAGCAGCGCTGGCACAGGGACGGAGCAGTGACCAGCAGAGGGAGCGGCAAAGCCGGCTCAGAGATCCCCGGGCCCATGGCACACAGGATTTGGGGAGTTTTGTTGCTGGGTTAGAGATTTATAAGAAAACGTCCCAGAGAAGGGTAAGTATTTTTTTTTAGTCCAGTGTGAATTAACTCACGGTGATGTTGTTACTCTCTGCTGATGGCAGGAGAGGCAGGATTCAGTATTCCTTGTGGTTAGCTCAGCATTAGAAATGCTCTCGCGCAACATCCCAACAGGATCCTGGGAGGGGGAAGGAGTGTGCACGGCACAGGGGCAGATGTGAGGGCTGGGGTGGTCTCCCTGACCCCGAGGTCCTCCTGTGTCCACAGCATCGGTCAAAAAGAGTGAGAGGCAGAAGGGGTAAGTGGCAGTGAAGGTGGGTTTTACCCGGTGCTTTCCAAAGGCAGTCTAAAGAGAACCTCCCGGCAAAATCAAGGGGGAAACAATTTCACCAGTGCCAGTGCTCACCTCTAACACCCTGGAACATGCTCCTAGCTCACCTAACACAGGCAGCACCACTGGCACTCTGTCCTGGTAGCACCAATCCAGCCTTTTTCGACTGAGACAAGCCCTAATTTTGTTTCATCTGTGTGAAGTGGGCGAACCCCATCCCACCTATCTGCTGGGCAAGCACAGGAGGAGAGAGCAGCTACGTCCTCACAGCAGGCCTTTACCTCAAACTGTGCCAACGAAGACACATCAGGCATGTCGGGATGTGCACTGGGAGAAAGCCAAGAGAGCCAACAGCCCTTTGGTTGGGTGCCAGCCATCACACAGAGGTCAGAGATGCAGATGCATTGGGGACTGCACAGGGGTGTGTACTCCCCGAATCCTGGCAGGGAGCCTGGGTGCTGGGGAGAAAAGTTTGAGTAGGGAGAGCACATGAGTTGCTGTAAGTAGATGCGCAACCAGAGGATTTGCTCTACCTTTCCACTCTCGAGGTCCAGCACAAGCTGGAAAAGCCTCAGGGTTTCCTGAATTTACACCCATTGCTGGGACAGGCAGAGCATCACTGTGGCTCTGTGTGACACCCAGCTCCTGCTGCAGTGGGAGCAGCGAGGTTTTGCTGAGGCAGCGAGGCTAAATTTACCCTGGCCAGGGACTCTGATGCGCAGTGGGCAGGGCAGGTTTGGGCACATGTAGCTGGCATGGGAAATGTGAGGTTTTCTTGAGATTCTGGCAAAGCCCCAAAGTGGCTGACTCACTCCTCTCGGGTCGGTTGTTCACAGCTGTAACTCCAGTGAGACCAGTGGGTTATTTCTGATGCGCTTTGCTGTATGATCACAGCCCAGCCCCTTGCCCTTGCTGCTGAAGGATGGCTCCTGTCTCAGTGGACTTTATTTAGCTTCCACTTCAAAGCTGTTCCGTAAGAGGCAAACCAATGTGAAAAGGGTACAGCATTTCTTTTAGCTGGAGATTCCCCATCTTGAGTTATCTGGTGACTTTGAACTCATTAGAATCAATGAACTCTTTATAATCAATGCCCTGTCCTCTCTGTCAGCTGTACACAGCCGATGGATTCGTCATTTGCTGCTAGAGATGACTTGGCACTTGTGAGTTGTGTCAATGGATGCAAAAGCAGGTTCACTCTAATTATATCGAACCATTGATTAACTTAGTAATTTAGTCTTGAAGTCCCAAAGGTTCCTCAGCAGTAAATCATGTGAGTTACAAATAAAGTGCAACGAGGAGTAGAAAAGAAGTTAAATGTATTTATTAGCTTGAACACTTGGAAGGCAACTACCTGAACAAAACAACCCCTGGCACATTGCTGCACTCTCTTCTCTTGTATTCTGTTAATACCCTACTAAAAATGTTGACTTAAACACCTCCATCCTGTGTTTTCCGTGTGTAATGGCAGGTCTGCTGTAGGGAGGCTGTCAGAGGCTGGCAAAGGCTCGGGCGCATGGAGATTTCCAATTGCCAGCTCCGAGGCTGGTCTCTGTAGTTGTCTCATTGCAACAGATCTATTTGCTTATGGAGCAGCTGTGAAACTGCAGCAGATTTTAGGTATCCACGGGAGTATCCGTGCATTTCGCCGCATGGAATAATGTGTACCTTGTGCTCTGGGCAGCACTCGGCAATTAATTTGTGGAAGTTGTTTGTCTCTGAAGACCTGTAAATACACGGACACAAAACTATAGGAGAATGAGCAGTTACATGCTCAGAGCAAATGCATTCTCATGCAGGAGATGTTTGCAGGCTGGTCACATTCTCCTGCCACCCCCCGCCCCCAGCGTAGCTCCACCACTGATCTTTCTTTCATTTCACGTAAGGCTGACCAAAAATATTTACTTTATTCTTTCACATGCATAGAATAAAAGGGATGGGGAATTTCCCGGTGAAATCAAGGGCATGGACTATTCGGTGGCAAACAGCCTCCACTGGGCTGTATTTGTTACTTTGCTCTCCCTCAGAGAAGGCACAGAAAGAGAATAAAAACTAAACAGCTCAGGCAGAGGTATCAATTCCTCTCATCAAACATTTTCCCCTGTGATTCACTGGCATCCTCTGAGCACCTCCAGTCAAAAGTTCCACTTTACAGACCAACCTTGCTCACCAACTGAGCCCTGCAACTTTTCAAGACACTTTTCCCATAACCACTCCTTTTCCCCATTCCTTTAGTTTAATAGAAAAGACCAGAAGTTGGGTTTCTTTGTGCAGCGCTCCTCGTTCAGGTGGGCTCCCATCACACCTGTGGTGGTGTTAACCCTTGGCGTGACGGGATCCGCCAGAAACTCAGGAAGGTGGGGGACGTTAGAGTAGAAGTGAAGCGCCCGGGCCCCTCCTTGCTCTGCTACAGCTGAGCCCAGAGACCCCACGAGAGGGGGAGGAGGAGGAGGCGACCATCAGGAATAGTCCACGATTGTACCAGCCCCGCCCGGTGCCTGTCCGGTCCGTGCCCGGTCCGTGCCCGGTCCCTGCCCGTCCCGGGCGGAGCTGTCCCTTCAGCACCACGGCCGGGCCGGGCTCTGGGCGCCAGGCGGGAGGGGCGGCTGGCACGACTCGGCTCGGCTCAGTCTATCCCGGCCCGGCCCGGGGTGGCCCCAGCCAGCGCTGCCGGCGGAGGGGCGGGGGGCTCCTTTGCGGGGGGAGGGTGGTGTGCGTGTGTCCTTGGGGTGCGAAAGGGCTGCGGGGGTTGAGCCGCACCCGCGTGTGCGGGAAGGGGTGCACGGGGAGGGTCTGGGAATGCAAAGAGGGCGCGGCCACGCAGAGGTGCGGGAGTGGGTGCGGGAGTGGGGGTGAGGAGGGAGAGGGGCCATGGATGCCCAGGGTGCCTGCGGGTGTGCAGGGCACCTGTGGGAAGGTGCGTGCAGCTGAGTGTGTGCAAGGGGAGTGTGCGCAGAGCGTGCGGGTCTACAGACGTGCGAGTGCGCTGAGGGGGGTGGGTAGGGTC
>VXAZ01009653.1:1089525-1160831 GCA_013399875.1 Gymnorhina tibicen
GGGCAGGGGCTCCCGCCGGCCCCGCTGCCGCTGCCGGACCGGTGCCGGTGCCGCGCTGCCCGGCCCGGCCGCCCCGCGCTACGGCCGCTTCTCAACTAAGTTGCGGATAAGCCGCTGCTGGCCCGGCAGCTCCCCGTGAAGGGCGATCGCTGCCCCGAGCCCCCGCTGACCCCTTCTCTCCACACCTCTCTTGCAGGCAGGGCTGATCCCAGCTCGCCATGTCCGGAGCACTGGAAGCTGCGCAGCAGGCTCTGCCCCGTTAGCCCAGGTTGCCCGGGGGGGGGAACTCAGCCATGGATTCATCCCCCCCAGTACCCAGGGCCCCCCCTGACCCTCTGCAGCTCTGGCAGGAGGAGAACCAGACCCAAGGCGGGCTCTGGAATGGCAGCCAGGAGCTGGGGTGGGAAGAGCTGGAGAAGATGCTCTTCCTCTTTGCAAAGGAGCCTGTCACCATCAGCCTCACAGTGATGTACTTGGTGTCCTTTGTGGTGGGCTTCGTGGGCAACATCATGTCCATCAGGGTGCTGACCCGCAAGCGTCGGAGTCGGGTGTCCAGCCTGAGCGCCACTCGCAGCCTCCTCATCAACCTGGCGGTGTGTGACCTCATGGTGGTGTGCATCTGCATGCCCATCACCGTGGGCAACCTCATCTACAAAGCCTGGGTGTACGGGGACTTCCTCTGCCGGGCAGTGCCCTTCATCCAGGCTGTTTCTGTCTCCGCCAGCGTCCTCAGCCTGACCGTCATCAGCGTGAACCGGTACTACAGCGTGCACAACCCGCTCAACGCCCGGTCTTTCTTCACCCAGAAGAGGATCCTCAGCACCATCCTGGTGGTGTGGTTGCTGTCCTCAGGGATATGCATGCCCCTCATCTTCATGAACAAACGGGATGAGATCGGGGTGGTGGAGGGCTTGCCCCTGGTGTTTCCCATCTGCAGGGAGATTTGGCCTCAGGAGAGGCTCAAGCAAGCCTACAACTTCCTGCTCTTCTGTGCCCTCTACTGCCTGCCCGTCCTGTTCAACATGGTCATCTGCTTCCTCACGGTGCGCCGGCTGTGGAGCCGCAGCAGCCAGCTGAAGGAGAGCTCTGCCCTGAACCGATCCCTGCCCGCCTCCAGGCTGAAGATCCGCAGGAAGGTGGCGCAGATGGTGGTGGCCCTGGTCCTGCTGTTCGCCATCTCTTGGCTGCCCGTCTACCTGATGGACATCTGGATTGATTTCAACATCCCCAAATCTTTGCAGGATGTGACTCCTTCTCCTTGGATCCTGCAGCTCAGACCTTTTGCCCAGTGGCTTGGCCTCACCAATTCCAGCCTCAACCCTATATGCTATTGCTTTGTTGGGAACCTCTACAGATCAGCCAAGGAAATGAAGAGCAAATACCACCAAAGGATGGTCTCTCTCTTTAACTTCTCTCTGTCTGAAGGGACAACTCATTCCTCAGTCCCAGAGCTGCTCTCTTACCGGAGTTCAGTGGATCCTACAAGGAAAGGACCCTCCACCACCCCCTCCGTGGGCAGGAGATGTCAGGGAAGTCCTGGCCCTAAGAACAAGTGTGGACACTTGAACTCCTGCCAGCATCCACCTCTGAACACTGTCTCCAGTGAGAATACTTCCTTGTAATTCTGCTCAGGAGATGCCACTCATACCACCATCTGCATTTAAGGACTCTAGAGATCTTTCTGAACCTGGTGTTTTAATGAGGGAAAGGAGCTTTCTTCTAATAACTCTTGATACCAGTTCAAAAATGCTGTGACGGGGAAAAACAGGTAATGAGATAAAAAGGTGATGTATTTTAACTCAGATGAAATTTTAAGACAAATTATTTTTTACTGAGGACAACTGGATGTGCAGCCCGTTGCCCAGTCAACAGTCACATAATTAGACAGATCAAGTTCCCAACGAGTGAGCTCTCCCTGCAGCTCCATCCCTGGATGCAGAGATGCTGTTTGGATACAGCAACGATTGGACTGCTTGCTGCTGCTCACACTTGCTGATGAAGAGCAGCGATAAGAGGCACTCTCTGCTCCAAATCCATCAGTTGTAGTTTCAAGCAGTGAAGAAAAGCTGGAAACAGCATCATAAAAAGTAATAGTAAATGGAGAATTTCACACACTTTACCACTTGAGATTTCATTGTCTGCTCGTATTGTTTCACTCCTCCATGCAAATAAATTCTCCTTTTGTGAAGAGACCGTGCCAGAAGCACTAAAGCAACCGTCAACATTCCACATTTGGGAATTCAGGAGGGATAATGTGGCCTCAGAGGTGATTTAGGAAATGCAACAGGAAAATATTTTTTTGGGCATCAGCTCTCTTTCTTACAGCAGTGTTCCTGTGTGTGGAGTGGAAAGAACTGGGCATGTATTAACATGATTTGCACTGGAAAAACTAGCCTTGTTCAGCTGTGTCTGTACCAAACAAAGTCAATGGCATGTGAAAATAAAAATAGAAAGTGGTTTATAGCTAATAAAATCAGAAACAACTAATGCAATGCTATTTGTCTGGGAAGGAGCGAATCAAAGCGCTTGCTTTTCCTGAGCATCACAAGTAGGTTAAAACCTATTTCGTCCATCTTCTCCTTTAAAGGAGACTTTGATAAATAAATGGTATACTTTTATTATGTTAGCATTGAAAGACTCCAGTAAAGCTTGAGCATTCTGTTGTTCTGAGCACTGAATCTGTATGTACGAAGGAGATCTTTCTCCCCAGGATCTAAGAGAAAACACATCAGACCAGGCAACAGGTTGGAGGGAAAAAACATAAGACAAAGATCCAAAAGGCTGGAATGATACCAGGGATGAACCCCATCCCTGCCCGATGCCAGGAGTGAGGGGATGTGCACCATCTCCTGGTGCCAGAAGAGCCCATGCCCAGCTACTTGTGCCCCAGCACCTGGCACAGCCAGTCTGTCCTCTTAGCAAAGTCCTGACTGAACACAGCAGTGTCCCTGCAAGAGGATTCTGAATTTAGAGGAACTCAGGCTTCTGACAACTGGGGGGTTTTTTATTATTATTACTGAACAAGGGAAGGATGTTTAAGGAAATCCAAGTTTCACACACTATCCTGCTGCCTTCCAGGGGGCCTTTTGTTGGCAAAAAAAAATAGAGACAAGAAAACAGCCGTTCAACCTAACCCTTGTAATGACCGCTCAATAGCGTTCAAAGTTAACAATGATCTGCCTGGGAAGGGAAAGATTCCTCCTTACCAGGCAGTGCCATCCACAATTTGTATTCTCTTTATATGAGCAAACAAGACATTACAACTACCCATATTTATGGCTTTTATGTGTGCTAGAGGTGAGAACATCTGCATTTTTGCAGGTGATATGGGAGTGTACCTACTGCCTGATCTTTCAGTAGCTGTGGAGAAAAGCCTGTAGAGATTTTATTTTCTCTTTCAAGGCATATTTTTAGGGCTGGCAGACTGAGGGGCATCAAAAGATCGCTCTGAATGCCCACTGATTCCATGTCTGTGAAAAGATGTTCTCCATCCCCAGACCAAATGTAACACGGTATTGTAACCCCTACGTTGCCCTGAGCAGTGTATTTAATCCTGCCCTGAAGAAGCTACAATGAAAGGTCCATGTAGGTGCCAGACCAGCTCCATTCCCTGTGGTGGCCTGGTTTTGAAAATGGGCAGGATCAAACGATGCTGTCAAAGATGCAAGATATCTATGCTTTAAAACATCCCAGAGGAGAATTTCTTTTCCTCTGAATTCATGAGCTGGTGCCTGGGTCCTGCCTGAAAGTCTCTGTACCCTCCACGGAGGCAGAAATACCAGGGACTATGTTCTCCTGAGCCTTCCCCTCCTGATGCAGGTGCCCATGCCTTCCTCCAGCCCCACAGCACTCCCGATCACTGAGATTCACTGTGGCGAAAGTCACTCCCACTGGGCAAGGTTATCTCCCCTTCACACTTCTAAATGTATTTTCCAGTCTCCTTCAGTGTCCCTGTTTTCCTATAATAAAGTCGAATTGCTCACTTAACTCCTCTTTGTCTCCTTGGTTGCTTCCTCTCTATCCCCCGCACTGCAAACACTTCTCCACCTTCTCTACAGCAAAATCTCCCCTTGCTTCTCCCTGTAATCACTCTCTGCCTGTGAATTCCCCTCGCTCTAATGACCCATTCGTTTCTTCACTCCCCTGATGAAAAATCCCTTCCCGCCCTGCTGATCTGAACGGCTCCTTTTGTGCTGCAGACACCTGTTTGCTGTGCAGAACGCTGATTTATTTCGCAGGGCTTTACCCAGTGGCTGCCAGGTAGTAATGGATTTCGGTCACTCTCACCCAAGGGTAAACGAGAAGCAGTGACGTCAGTGTGGAAGCCACACAGCATCCTGTGAGCTGCCCGGGCTCTGGCAGCGATTTTATTAACCTGAACAGGTCTGTGGAACGCGGCAGTGCCTGGCTGACTCATCCCGGATCCCAGGGAGGTGAAACCTCAGCATTCAGGAAGGTGGCTTCTTCCCTCTCCTATCTGACAAAAGATCTCTTTATATTTAGGGCTGACAAGATATCTGAGTGTCCTCCAGTCCACACAAGGCCCTCGTTTCAGATGGCAGGAGCTCTGATAGGCATTCAAGGGATTCCTGGTCCTTCGAGGAAACGGGAGCAGACACAGCTCTGGCTGGTGAATGCAGATGGTTTCCTCACAGGAGCTCGAGCCGAACGTCTCGCACTCGGCGTGTGGTTGAGGAAATGTGTTTCTCTCTAAATGTACCCAGACAGACTGGAAATGTGAGTTTTAGGTGTCTCAAGGACAATGTTTCCCCACAGCAATGCTGCTAATGCATCTCAGTCCCGCTCTTCCCCCACGGGTCGTTCTTCTCTGCTTTGCTGTTTAAATCAATACAGGCATTTTACCACATTACTGAAATAGGATGTTTAAAACAGCTTTACTCAGAATCCGTGAATCATTTATGTTGGAAAAGACCTCTAAGATCATCGAGTCCAACCATTAACCCAGCACTGCCAAGCCCCCACCAAAACCGTGTTCCCAAGTGCCACACCTTTTAAACCCCTCCGGGGATGGGGACTCCACCACTGCCCTGGGCAGCCTGTTCCACTGCTTGAATCCATTTGCTGTGGTAAGGACTTACAGGCAGCTGCTGCTCAGTAACTCTCTCAGGCATATTCCATGATCTGTTCTCGTACTGTCAGTACTGCCTCGAAGATGCGACAGGTTTATTTTCTGTGAGCCACGGGGGAGATGGAAAAGAGACAATCTTTCGTACCAGGTATCGTGGAGGTACGTACAACCACGACTGCTACGTAGCCCTCGTATGGAGATTGATGAATCACTGTTCCTTATACTAAAATACTCAGGGGAAGCCAGTGAAAGGATTATACAGGATGTGTAAGGGCAAGCAGCATCTCTTCTCACCCTTGGGCTAACAGGCAGAGAAGGTGGTGAGGGCTAAAAGCAATAAAATGTCCAGAAGGAGACCAGACTTTTCGCAGCAGAAAAGGCCATCAGCAGCTATTTAAAACAATGATGAAACTTCTGACTGAGAGAACATTGGGTATATAACCTGTAATTTCCACTCTTGCTCCTTCCCAGGACATGCTACCAGCCATCACTGGGAGCTGGCTGCTGGGCTGAGCATGGTTTGAGCTATTCAGCAGCCTTGTTTGTCTTACCCTATGAAAAAACCCTCCACATTAAAGAGCAAGGCAAGAGCAGAGGATGATTTCAGACCTGGAATAATTTGATCAACAGTAAAACTTTGCAAGACACCATCACCTGGAGGTGGGGCACGTTGATACTGACAGCGCAGGCTGAGAAATGCTCACTCAGGCACTTCCAGAGTGAGAGCTGAGGAGCCCCAAGGGATGGTGCGTGGTGCCCACTCCAGTGCAACACAACAGAATCAGCAGATCCACCCCTCTTCTAATATTCATCAGCCCTCTCAAGGGGTCAGCACTTCCACTGCGGCATCCCAGAAAGAAGAATTCCCTCCAAAGGGAAACTCTCGCCTGCTGGTGTTTTACACATTATTCTTAGAGATGCTGGCATTCAAAATAGGATGGAAGCCGGCTGGCAAGTTATCCACAACACCAGCAGCCCCAGCATAATTCCTCCTGCACTCCCTCCACCACAGCACATCCCACACTCAACACCACCTGAGCTCTTCTGACGTGAAGTATCTGAAAGAACAGGGAGACTGCAGGACTTGCCTGGGTTTCCAGTGCGTTGTGATGCCCTCGTAAAGAATCAGAGAAGTACCAGTGTGAATCTTGTAGGAAAAACCAGTGCATCTCATGAAAATATTTGTCGTGAAAATAAATCACTGGCAGCCCCTAGAAGAGCAAATAAAAGAGCAGCTGTGAGCAGGTACAACCGAAGAGATTGGTGGAGCCCTCTGGGAAAGCCAGCCTCCAGGAAAGTGCTGCTTGCCTGGCACGTATAGGGATCGTATAAGACTTTCCCAAAATTTCTGGGGATGAATGACTACTGGTTAAGTCAGCCCAGGGGCACAGGAACTGCAGTAGTTGCTTTCTCTGCCTGCTAAACACCTTCAGGCAAAGCCCTCAGACTCAGAACGGACTCAACACAGCTGCAAAGTCGATGCAGCCTCACGTGCCTTCCACCCCCAGGCTCCTCTGCCAGACCCTGAAGGAGGTTCCTGGCTGCCCTGACCTAGGGATTTTTTCCACCTTCGCTTGAAACAACCAGGAAATATTTTAAAATATTTCAGCAGAAAAGATGGAGGCAGCACTTGCGGAGAACGTTTTTCCAGGTGAGGAATCTACACCAGAGTGTTCCTGTTTGGTGTTTCTTGCTGATTGGAAGACACCCCCAGAAGAAATCAATGCCTGGAGGGCACTGGCGAGGAGCTGGCTCAGGGCTGCCAGAGCAGGGGGCACTGATTACCTTGTGATTATCCTCACCCCATGGGGAGAAGGGGAAGTCTCATGGAGCTGCAATGTGACCTTTGATTTTAAATGTTTTCTATGCTCAACCTTTTCCTTCGTAACTTGTTGCACTCTAAAACAACTGGTTTATGTTGCACACTGAGGGGGTGGGTGAATTATCCAAAGATAATTTATTTTTAAAAATACACATGAAGTATTTCTGCACCTGAAAAGATCCAGGAATTAACAACTTGTCCCCACATGCCTTACCCTTGTCTCTGTGAGGTTTTATGACACTGAGGAGCACAAAATGCTGTGTGCACTGTGGGAAAAAATCACCAAACTTAAATAATTCCTTTACCTGACAGGCATTTCACTGCCACAGCCCTCTCTGGGGCCAATCTGCAGAGCAGTGAGCCGTGGCCTCCCCGTGCCCCTGCCAGAGGTGGCTGCTCTGTGGCTGGCCAAGCACCTCCGAGCACAAAGCACCAACATCCCCGGGTGTGCAAGCTGCTGCCCCAGGTGCTGCAGAGTCTCTGCCTTTCTTAATTTTCCACTTCAGGTGTTTTCAGTCAACCCCCGCTTTCCTGTCCTCAGCCATTCACCACAAGAATGGAACTGCTGAATTAAAGGGCTTTATGAATGAGTCTTTAGGCAGATGTATCCCATTACCTGGTGCTCACAAATTCGTGAGCTGCTATTTCTTAGTGTGAGGAAGGAAAATGAGGCAAAACATTCAGGAAATAAGCTAAAAGATAAAAAGGGGAAGGAGAGAAAGTCCAGACAGTGAAATAAAACCATCTTAAGGCAATTACTGGGGGAGAAATAGATCTGCCAAGGATATTAAAGCTCTCATCCACCTGCTAATCTCTTCTGATAAAGGTCTCCCTGGCTAAACTAATAACACTATTAAATCTGCTGTGATCAGTACCAGAGGCAGCCCAAGGATCTCACAAAGCCACATGCCTGGAGGAAGACCTTTTCCAGCATGACTGCGCACAACCAGCAGCAGGTAAGCGGTACCTGCACCTGAGATGCAGCATAATTGCTGAGGGACTGTGACTCAGTCACCTCCCTAATTGCCTCCCTCAGCTGAGACTGACCCTGGGATTCCTAAGGCTTCATCCAGCAGTTCTGCTTTGTCAGACTGCTCTTCTGGGCTCTGGTAGCATGGGAGCAATCAGTGAGTTCCTGCACAATCAGTACAGATTGGTATTTGGAATGGGCTGACTCACTGAGCTTCCACGAAGGTGGGATGTTCTCCCGCAGGAGATAACGGCGTAGCACAGCCCCTGGCAGAAATGCATCAAGGAAAGGATACGTAATGGAAAACGATCCAAATTCCTCCTCCTAAATCCTCACAGCAGGGGCAAGGCTGCACTCTGCTCTTCTGTGAGTGGGACGGGAAGCAGACTGTGGGGGGACAACCAGCCCTGCACAGTCCCCGTGGTGACCTGGAACACCAGGGAGGAGGTGCAGAGGTGCAGCAGCATGAGACAGTGACCGAGAGTTTGTGCAAAAGCATTTTTGGTGTCACCTCTCCAGCACAGCTCCAGCTGCCCAGAAGGGCGGTGAGGATGCTGCTCCTTTGTGGCAGGAGAGCGTGCCCAGGCTCCTTGCTCCCCAAAAACATGCAGATCCTGCTTCTCTTTCGTTCCCTCTCCACCACTGCTGGCTTCAGCAGAGCTTCCTCTGATTCATACCTGCAGGAGGTTAGAGTGAAGCACGCAGTGAATGAAATACTGCCAAGGTGAGGCTGCTGTCACAGCAGCTGCTGTAATTCCATAGCCTTAATGGATCTACTCCTAATTTACAAGTGAGAGCTGGACCTGGCACCACAGGCTGAGCACAAAGGTGTCATTTTTATACAGTCAAATTTATATCTGAAATAAACACCACATTAGTTCTTTCCAAGAGCTCTGAGCTGCAATGTATTCTTTTCTCACCCTGCGGAAAGGTGAACTTCTCGCTAATGCTTCCATTAGCCTCAGGTCTCGAGGCTGGATATTTTTTGGCCATCTGCTTGCTCCATACAGACTGTTCAGGGGCCAAAATGGGCAACTGTGTTGTGTCCTCCAGGGAGCCCTCCAGCAATTTGGTGTGAGAGATTTTAAGCCCCTTCCTGAGGCTGCCTTTTGCTGGGAACAGCACAGTCCTGATGATGTGCAGCTGCTTACAGCAAAACTTCAGATAATGAAGAATAGTCTTCCATCTGTATGGGCTTTTCTTGTAGACTTCAGAAATAAGGAATACACTTCCCAATAACAGTGCAGGCATAGCAAGTTTAGAACAGCGTGGTCCCTCCAAAAGTTGGTGATTATCTGGGTGATCACAGGCTGTGAATGGAAATTCATGGCTTAACCAAGAGCATGTCACACAGGACCAGCTGTGGGAGAATCAAATGGATCTACAGACACACATCCTGGAAGGAAAACACCTACAGCAGCCACGTTTCTGCATCTGCAAGCACAGCGTGGGAAGACTGAGTAGGATGGGAAAGTGTTTGCTCTCAAATAACAAAATACTCTTTTTGATCTCATCTCCTTAATTCTCTTCCTGAAGTCCAGGCATGACAGCCCAGAAGCCAGAAAGCTGCCAAATTTGTCATGGAAACAGCAAAGCTTTTCTGCGAGGCTCAGTGCCAGAATTGGAAGCCAGAACTCCTAGAAACAGCAAACAATTCTTTCCCAGTCTTTTTCTCCATCAAGGAAAAAGCAAAACTTGGGAAAAAGCGGGGGCAGTGATGGATGTGGGAGTCTGGAAGCAGTAATGGAGCAGCTCCCCTTCCTCCATACCCACAGCCAGGGGAAGCCAGGAGAGGCACTGCCAGGACAGGTGGAAAGCTCCTCGCTCCAGGCTGGCTGGGCTGCAAAGGTACAACACAACCGGACAGCAAGACCTTATTTTCTTATAAATAAAGAATAAATTTCTTATCTGCAGACTTGAAGCTGCTCAACCAGAGGCAATCTTTGTTGCTTGCTCTTGTAGCACAGAAATAAGGGCCATAACCCACGGACTCCTCTCATGCTGGCAATTAGAAGTGACTGGAGGAAACTCTCAGGGCGTGGCACTTTCTGATGAGGGTCTGATTCCTGCCCCGTGGGAGCAGAGATGTGCAGCGCTGGTGAGAGAACTCCAAAGGAATGGGAAAGAGGAAAGCAGTGTTTCATGTGTGCTGATAAGCTTCAGCATGTTTGGTCCAGCAGCCTTTGCCCATGGGAAATGTTTTGACAGATTATTGCTGTGAGGTTTGGTGGGGCTTTTTTTTTCCCAAATTCTTTCCTCAGCTGTGAGAAAAGCTAGAAATTACATTTTTTTGTTCCTTGGCATGCTGTGCTGGATAAGAGAAATCTGCACATGAAGGGGTGAGATGATGGAGTGTAACCTTGAACAAAGCTGGACACAGAGTTGAAAACAACACAGGTTGTGAAGTAGCAAGAAAAGTACCTAAATTAAGTAACCATAGGTGAGCACTTCTGCTAGGAGGAGCTGCTCGAGAGCCAAACAGCCACCACAGGGACTACACCATTGTCTTATTTTATATGCCTCACCTCTTACCATGGGGTGGTCTGCTGTCCACCCAGGGGAAGGGGAGGACAACTGCCCTTGGCAGTCCCTGCTGTCCTTTCCATTGCCTCTCAAATGGAAAATGGTTCCCATGACCCCCTTGTAACATCACATGAGCTGAGATTTGACTTCCCTCAGTCCTGCCATCCCCGAGGAGGTGCCAGGAGCCTGATGCCACAAGCTCCACAGCCCATGGCTTTGGTCCAGGAAAGAAGGGGCTGGAGCCACACAGGCTCCATTGCAGGGACTGGACCTTCAAAAGGAATGGGATCTGCATGTGTTTGAAAGCATGGCTATTTAACTGGTCCTTTCTTTGCTCCTATTTTTATTGCTAGACATTTAAATTATACAAATGAGGTTTTCTCTTGTTTTGTCCTCAGAGAGACAATGCATTAAACAAAACATTAAAATATAATCACGGAAACTCTCTCATATATATTTATAATGTCAGAATTGCTGGCATTAATGCAGAAGTGGTTTCTTCACACTTATCTCTTCTCACTGCTTCTGTATCCAAAATATACAGCGAACAAAAGATAAACACATTAAACTGCCCAGCCATTAACACATCTGCCATCCAGAAACAAATGCAAGGAACAAATTTACAAGGAAAAGCCAGGGAAGGAGACAAACACAATTACAGTGATGTGTCTCCACCACTGTCTGATCATTAAGGATGTTGATAAGGGAAGTGTCATTCCAAAGACTCTTGGCTATCTGGGAGCTGTTTCCAACGTGAAAAGCACCAAGAAGAGTGAAAGAGCAAAGTGGAAAATCCACAGTGACCCAGGGAAAACAGACTGATTTGCTACATGAGTGTAGTGCAGGAACCCCCCTCCGAAATACTGGGGGACAACTGGTACAGAAGGCAGAACTTAAAGCATATTTTCAGCAGTTACATCCAAAATATTCCCCATTTTCAGAGAGAAACAAGACACCAAGAGCAGCCCTCAACCACACGCTACAGGAGGGGGGAGTAGGAAAGGGTGGAGGTGCTCAGAGCTTCTCAGCACCAGCAGACAGAGCAGCCACCACCTGCTCCAGCCCCTCTGTCACTCTCGAGCTCCTGAAGAGATTCTCAGCCCCATCTCAGCCAGTTTGGTGTTGCTTTCCCAGGCCGAGCTGTGCCCTGGCAAGGTGCCAGTGTCAGGATGCCTCCCCAAGGGTTGTGAGGTGGTGGCAGAGGGTGTCACAGCCACCAGCAGCCGTGGAGCCCATGGGGTCTGCATCAAAGTGATCACCAAAGTGATGGAAATCAACCTCTGCTCTGCCAGAGTTTCACTCTCTCCTCATATTCCCCTTGCCTGACTGTTTTTCGGGGGGAGGGATTACTGCAGCTTTATCCCAGGCTGGGAAGAGTCCAGCCTGGTGTATCTAATCGAGGAGCCAATCTCTTCCTTGTGCTCCAAGCACCAAAACACAGACACAAACCCTGTGGCACGCACCGCTCAGCTGGGGTATCCTTGCACCCCCAACACTGTAGAGCTCTCCTTCTAAGCCCCCGGAATTTGAAGGCAGGAGCTGCTCTCCAGCACACCAGCACAATAATCTGCCTTATTAAGAGCCCCTCAGCCTCCAGATCCCCTTTTGTACTGATGCTTTACTCCTGTTTGTAGGTGGCCAGTGCCTGCTTGATTTGTGAGTACCCCTGAACCGCTCACAAATTCAATCAGCCGCCCTTGCGGGAATCACTCCCACAGTCACACCAAACCCGAGGGAGGCTGCAAGGAAGGACCAGTCACGAAAAGCTGACCTTCTGCATCAATAACTGGTGCTGCTAAAGCTGACTCCTCAGACATTAGTAAGACTGACTGCTGCTCCCCACCTGATGCATTGATGCCAAGTGCACCTTGAGTGTGTATTAGCAGTAAGTTACTGTTGGTGCCTCTTAGTTTCTTCCATCAAAAAGCAATCACCCTCCTCCCTTTCCCCATGGCAACCAGGGTTTAGTGATCACCTCATCACCTATTCCAAATTGAGGCTGTAATACATGTTCTCGAAGACTGAAAGCTCCAGTCTTTATTAAACGGCGTACATTTGTTACTCACTCAGACTGAGCATCTTCCAGGCTGTGTGTGGATAAATGTCCCCTCCTCTGGTTTGAAGTATGATGGGATGAGAAGGGCAGAGAAGGTAAATATTTAAACAGCCTGCAAAAGGAAAGCCGTGCTTTGAGACATGGGAAACCAAGTGCTCCACAGGTGAAACTTCCAACAAAAACGCAAACAAAGGATCAGGAATTAAGCATTGCGTTTTACCCACAGGGGAGCCTTCTCTCCTGTCTCTTTTTCTGGCTTTTGCAGACAAGTTGACAGCCTGAATTATCAAAGCATTTGTGCTACACAGGAGGGATTCTCATTTGGGGGCTGGTGCAGCAGAAGACATCTAAGATGGAAATGGAGCTCACCATTTGTTCCTTTGCTGCCAGCTCTGGTTACGAGAAATGAGTTACTAAAACCTGCAGCCTGGCCAGGGACAGAACCATCAGTGGATCTCTCACTTGCAAATGTGCTGCTAAGGGGGCTGAAAAGAGAGAAAAGATTCTCAAGACGTGACGAGGGTGCTGAGCACTCACTCACTCCCAACGTTTCTTATCCAGAACCACTTGTTTCACTGGAGCTTTCTAACAATAGATTCTGTCCCAATAAAAAAAAAATCTGAGCTCTGAATTTTGCTCAAAAAAAACCCCATGAAAAGCCAGGGAAATGATATAAATTAAAAAATTAATTATCACAGTTTGGGCTTTTTTTTTTTTTTTCTAAATGTTTGTACAGTTAAAATGATGCTAATTAGATGGCATGATGAAAATAGGGAGAAACTAAAGTATAAATGTTTTCTGGGACAGTATCCAAAGCCTGCGAGGAAAAACTCTTTGTAGTAGGGGAAGGAAGGAATTCTGCTGGATCCTAAGACACGAGCAGTGATTGAGGTAAGCTTAAAACACCTCCGATAAGAAACTGCTCATGTAAATGTGCTACTTGGTGGCACCATCTGCTGGGTGTCACAGAAACAGCTGAGACACGGAGGAACTGGAGTCAGAGCCATTTGCTGTGTCCAGCAGACACGGGAGAGCAGGAAAAGGCCAGGGTGTGATGAGGGACTGTCAGAGTATAGGATGTGCAAAAGCACCTGCAAAATCCAGAAAAAGCTTTTTCCACAGGCTCTATTTTCCTGTAATCTTCAAAGAAAATGGCGAAGTAGGGTACCTGTATTGTCATTCTGGGGAGGACACAAGAATCCCATGCTAGATTTCAACGAGGAAATTCTACGTGCACATTTCTCCTCCCTCATCCAAGAGATATAAACCTAAGAGAACATCCAAAGAGAAACTTTAAGTAACTGTTTTTGAACCCTCTTTCTTTCAATCGACACAGAGAGGGCAGGGTGTGGAGCCAGCTCAGAAGAAAGGTTTGAATTCAAGCCTACACAATGCCTTCACAGAGAGTGAAGGTACTTCACGGAAGTCCCTGCCAGACTTGACCTCAGCTGGTGGTGACTCATCCTTGTGCTCTTTGGTGGCCCTTCTTTGGCACACAGGAAAGCACCCAGCCCCTCCACCATGTCAGGGGGTTGGCCTCCCATGCCCCACATCCCCAAGGTCAGCTTGGGCTTGGATTGCCAATAAAATCCCTCCTCCCAAGCCCCGATCCCCAGGCACTCATGGAGTTCACCTCGGCTCTCTTTAAAGCACCTTCCTTCAACAGCAACAGACCTCACAGCATCCACAGAAAGAATTCACGTTCTTCATCCTTTCCTTCCAGTTTCCATAGATTATATGAAGGTTTCCCAAACACTCACACCTTGTTCCTAGAGAATTACATGCTGTGCTAGTCACTGAGTAAGACAAAGTCATGAGCAATTGTATGAAGATGATGCCAGTTTGGCATTGCCCTCTGTTAAATTGCCTAACACTAATCCAAGTTTTTCACAAGACTGTTTTCAGATACGTGCCTGGAACACGTGATTACCTGGCTTCAATCGCCACCACCACAGATTCTGCAGCTCTTGGAGAAATAATACACTTCTACCCTGACATAGTTGGCCCAGAGATCCTTAAGATGATATAAAATGAATAGAAGTCATGCCTTTTCCTGGGTCTGCTGCTGTTGTGTGATATCACACCTACTCAAAGCTATCAGTGTAGGAAGCTTCCCCCAGGAAGCTGGGGCTTCCATGCCCCAGGTTTTGATGACAGCTGGGCGTCACTGAGCACCAGAGACACTCCAGTCACCTGAGAGTGGGTTCTGGGGTATCCGAAATGGTGGCTCATTGTGTTTTGTCTTGCTGCAGCTCTGTAGGAAACAGCCCAGGGTTCCCAGCCCTTACCTGAATTCCACCATTCTGTAAGCAAACCCATTTAAAGAGTAATGACAAATTAAAAAACCAGCTTGAAAAGAACCCAGCATTAAAATTATTGATTCTCTGGACTTTATAAAGACCACTTAATTTAATTCCCTTGCTCCTGTAACACATCCCAGGCACAGGCAAATTGAGAGGTTTGGTTTTTTTAGGAGGCAGCTTTGAAGCCTACTTGATGCCTCAGCAGAATCACTGCCCTGCATCCCACGCCTGCTCACATCAAGACTTCAACACCGTGTCTCAAGGACAAAAAAAGGGGATTTCCACGGGGAACTGTGATGTAACAGAACAGAAGCTGTTGATTGTCTTTACGATGACCTGGTGAGATACTGGAATCTTCATTCCATATATATATATTCCTTATATATAAATGGAACTTAAATTATTTATAGATGAGCTACTTCAACCACCAGTTTTTGTGAGGCATGAGGGAATTCTAAATTTCACCACATTTCTCAGCTGGAGATAAAAACAATCTGGAAAAGATTTTCTGCTGACTTCACGGTGATTTGGAACTGCAGTTTCTTCCTCGTGCACCAGTTTGGTGTTTGTCACAGGTCAGAGACACAGATATTGTTACTTACATCACCTTTCATTTGTGGTGAGAAAGGCCTTATCTCTGCTCTGGCCAAGACCCCTCTGACACCTGATCTTTTAAAGCAAACAGCAAAACTGGATTTTTGATGACCTTTAAAGTTGAATAGTAATTTATTTTAAAAACCACGTAGCAATGGTTCTATTTTTGTTCCAGCCATCGATGATGACCATGTTTTGCGATGGTTTATTTCTATTTTTAAGCCCATCAGAAGGATATTATTTGAGACGATTCATGTACCTGCTGCAGTGATATTTTGGTACTTTGTTCTTAAGATGAATAGATAGGGGTAAGCTGAGCTCCACAGAGCTGCATTTCACAAACTAGGGGAATAAAAAAAAAACCAACTTATGAGAACACTTGCTGAAGATGCTCTTTATCAGTTGCTGCAGAATCACAACAGAACAAGGTTTAGTAATACGTACGTTATAATACCAATCAATAAAGTCATTGAAATATTTAAGGCATTTCTTTCATGTTTTTCTTTTCATTAGAAATTAATATTACACATTAGACACGGTGTTTCAAAACACTTGAGAGTTGCAGCTTTGTTCAAAACGATGCAAAGCCTTGTCCCTCTCCTGTCTTATCTCAGCCCCCTCGGATGTCTCCGGGTTTTTAGAGCACAGTCCACTTAGAAGCCATTAGTCACCTTTTGGCATATTTAGGAGTCTGATAGCTTTGAAAATCTGATCCTTGTGAGCTCAAAGTGCTTGGTCACATCGGGTGCGTGCAGCACCGGATTACTCGGCAGCACAAATCCAAAGTGACAGAAGGACGTGGACACAATTGCCTGTCCTTGCTGCTGAACCAGCCACGGTGCTCGATACCATGATGATGCTGACTGAAGTCAGAGTCGGGCAGACCGGCCCCTGAGATGGCAAAACACTCAGCCTGGGTGCCTGTCTCTCCCGGAGAATCCTCCAGATGCAGGCAGGATGCTCGTGATAGGATTCTTTAGGACACGGCTTTCTCTCCTAAGTCAGCTCCTGGCTACAAAAAGCACCAAGTCATTGCCCAGGCACTGCTTGTTTGTTCTCCTCAGTTTCCAAGTGCTGTTTTAAGGCTGCCCCTCACAGCAGCAGCAACTCTCCTCTGACAGTGGCTCTCCAAGTCTCCCTTTCCCAGTGAAACCTGGTGATGGTGAGAGATGCCAAACCCCTGTGCCAGAGATTGCTGTACGTGCTGCTCATCCCCTGTCTGCAGGGCACGGGGCAAGTGAGAGCTGGCATACTGACTAACAGATAAGCAGGATGCTCTGGGGGCTTTGCTTACCTGGGATTCTTCAGCTCCATCTCTGCCTTCTGCCTTCTCACCCTTCTCCTCCATAATGGCATTTGTCCATCATCAGCAACCTGTCATAGCAATGAGAGAGAGGGGGAGAGAGGCAGAGAGACAGACAGAGAGCCCATCGTGGGTCTGGCCTCCCAGCTGATGTTATTTGGCTTCCAGGCACACAGGGAGTTTGCCCTGGGCTTGGGTCTCTCTGGGTCAGGAGTGTCATTGTTCCCTCGTTGTTTGACAAACCTCCAGCCTGCTATGCACAGGCTTGTCCTGTCCATCACCAGCATCTCTCCAAGCATCTCCTGAGCAGGAGAACAGCTCTCAGAGATGTGCTCTCAGCCAGCTGGAAACAAGGCAGAGGGCTTCTTCTTCAGAGCTTCAGCTCCACCAGCAGCTCCAAATCTACAAAACACTCGGACAGCAGGAGCAAGTTGCTCTCCGAAGGGTGCGAGAACCAAGATAGACCCAAACAGGTGACGGATGAAACTTGTTTTCTTGCCTGATTTTCTTCTGGATCATCCCTGTCCCTTCTCTTCACATCCAACTCTACTGCCCTTTGTGATATTCATCCCTAAGGTCAGCAGCTCTTTGTTCGTGCCCTTTCTTCACTCTTTCCAGCATCACCTTTTCAGAGGTGCAACAGGAATTATAGCAGTGGAACAATTCTGGAGTTTGAAGCCTATTGTCGGAAATGAGATACCGACATGAGAAATGCACTGTTGGCTCCCAGTGACACACCAAAGTACCTAAATCTAGGCTCCTGCATCACTTTGTCCTCCTAAAACACTTATGCTCTCCCAAAAAGTCATTCCCCGTGCTTTTGCCTCCCCAAGGCGCAGCCGGATGAGATTTCCCAGCTGGGCACTAGGTGGCAAAACATCCCGAGAAAGGGAATTTCCCACCTCGGCTGTTTAGGAAGAGGCTGCGGGAGCTTCGGAGTGCTTCAAACGCAGCTGAATATGCAGAAGTTGCAAATGTAAGCGCACAGAGCCCAGCAGAGCGAGAGAGAGGAGGTGATTTGTATTCCTGTCCTACCTTTGGGCAGAAGTATTTGCGTACAAGCGTCTGAAGCTGTTTCCTCTTCTGCTGCTCTCCCGCTGACAGATTGTGGCCATAGAGCTTCAAATATGCAAACACCGGCCCTGGTGAGGGCACAGCCACTTCTATTTACAGAGATGCGCTGGCTCCTTGGGACAGGCACGGGTCAAGTGAACGTGCAGCACGTGGCCCGCGGATGTCTCAAGCCTTCAGCCCTGGCAGCACTGCCATCCTCCCCCTCTGGCAGCTCCAGAACACAGAACAGGCCGTTTCATAGAGCCTTAGACTGGTTTGGGTTGGAAAGGACCTTAAATATCATCTAGTTCCAAGCCCCCTGCCATGGGGAGGGGTGCCACACACCAGACCAGGTTGCTCGGGGCACCATCCGTCCTTGAATGTTCCCGTGGATGGGCATCCACAGCCTCTCTGGGCAACCTCTGCCAACCGTTTTGGCAACGTGGTTCCCCCACACCTCTCCATGCCCTGACTCTCTCCTCTCCTGCCCTCATGTCCCCTTCATGGTGGAAAAGGTGCAGATGTTGCATTCAGTAAGGTGAATCCTTGAGGGGCAGGAATCCTGTGTCCTTTACTTACCAGGTTCTGCCCTCCATCATTCACTGCTTTGGCCAGCTGCAGGCTCCAGAGCAGGTGACCGAAAGCCACTTGCCCAGAAAAGAGCCAAGCCCTCAGCTCCTTGCCCTCGTGATTCCCTTCCACAGTGGTCAGCCCCTTGGTGGGACTCAGGGACTGAGAGACTCAGCTGCAAAATTATGTCACTCAATTTGGCCTTCCCTGCCAAAAGCTCTCCTTCCCCAGCTATAACACATCCTGCACTGGTGGGATCTGGAATGAACCTACAGATACTTCACCTCAAAAGCTGCTTTTTCCTCTTCTTGTAGCTCTCGGGATGTGAATTCTCACAGGGACCTCTCCTGGCTCTGCTCTTCCACAGCCCCTTTGCCCAAAGGCCCTGCAGCAGTTTGAGGTGCTGATTTTGCAGATCATAGCAGCAATACTGGCCAAAATGGGTGACACCAGGCAGGGTCCAGTTCTCCAAACCCTGATACTTTGCACTGCTTCTAACATGTGTGGGTGCAGACATCCCTGCTGCCTTGCTCCAGGGAAGCTGGTCTGGAAGAAAAAAGCGACAGAGATCACCATGAAGGAGGAGATGTGGGGGGATTTGGGGGCCCAGAGTGCCTGAGCTCTGTCAGGGCAGTGGGCACACTCAGCCTGCATCACATGAGTCCGGTGGAGCACTTTAAACCTACATGAAGGTATCAGAAAGGGAGGTTTCACCAACTCCGCAGCCTGGCAAACAGAGGGGAAAATGTGCTGAAAGCTACGACTTCCTGAACATGTTCTCTGTCTGGAATCTGCCTGCAAAACAACTCAAATTTATCAAAGGGGTTCATTATTCAAAACTATTTGCTGAATAATTTCTCTGAGTAATTGCGGGTCTGAAGCTTGTCAGCAAACAATTCATCGTGAGCATCCGGGCAGGCAGCTATAACCGTGCTCAGGCTCTGGTCTGTGGGTGGATAACCCCAGAGTTGGGTAGGAAGGGTAAACAAACTTGTTTACTAAATCAGGATCTTGACAGAAAAAAAAAAAAAAAAAAATGGTATCAGCTTAAAATAAGCTGCTTCCACCATGGTTTCTGGATGGAACGGTCTGAAAAAATCTGGCAGAGAGAACTGGGCATTGGGAGACCGGCCTTGGGCTGCCACATCCCTGCACGTGGTGTGTGGCTCTGTCCTCCAGCTGCCCCCCCTGTCCCCGAGAGAGCAGCCAAACTGGTCCCCAGGCAGGGAAGGGAAAGGAGCAGGAGATGGGCAAGGAGGAGCTGCCTCCATCCTTGCAGGGCCTTGAACATCATGGCCTCTTTGGAGCTGTCTGCTGGAGGAACAAGTCACAGACCCACTGTCCCTAGAAGATGTCACCAAGCAGCACTGACAATTCACACACACGCTTGGAGAAGGAGCAGAGACCAACTGGAAGCGTTTCCACAATTCAGGGCTCAGAAAGTGCACAGTAGCACTGGGCTGGGTACCAAAGTCATCACTCAGGCTATGTTTCCTGCTGAAATCATGAAATAATAGATGTCCAATTAACTGGCAAAGCAAGATGCAAAGAGAAATATTGCTTGCAGAAAGCTGGCATAGTGCCCATGGAGTTATAATAAGAATATTTTATTTGCCTGGGCTATAGATAACGTATTTCTCTTCTCTCTCTTGCTGCCTCTGGGGTTCCTGAGAGTATATGGGTTTTCTTGGAATAACTTTTCTTTTCCAGCAATCTCTAAAGTCCCCTCACATTCCACCAGCTCAAATTTATTTCAAATTCTGCTAGACTAAACACAGCCCTAATAGCTGGTGTTAGAGACTGGAGTATCTGACACACTCAAACTTCACAGACTGCAAATTTGAGGCTGTGGTACTTTTCAAAATAAGTCTGCGTGGGAGCAGGAAGGAGAAGAGGGGCTAACCTCCTTCAGCCTTTCAAATAGGCAGAGCAGAAATAGGAAAAGAAAAAAAAAAACAAAACACCCTAGAAACAAAATTAATTGGCAGGGAAAAAAGCCTGCTTCACATTGCAGTTTCCTAAGTCGAAACCGTGCAGGTGCCAATAGGACTGGACAGATGTCAGCTCACCATCGACCTGCCCAATAAGTTATTAGAATCCAGAGACCACTGCATGCAGAAAATCTTGTGCACAGTGCCCTGGAGCCAATACAAGGCACGTACTGCACACCCCTGAAAAGCACAAAAGGAAAGGATCCAACTGCAGCACGCCAGCCTGTCAACTACGCATGACTCAGATTAAGGGTAACTGGCATAAACTAAAGCCTCTGAACAAGGTGTCCAGCAAAATAAGGTTTTTAATGGGTCAGTCCCTCCCTACAGGCGCTGCAGTAGCAGCTGAACTCTTTGCTTAACTTGACATGCAGGCACAGCCCGGGGCGGGAAAGAACTGATCCCGTTTAATTGTTGCAGCCATTAACCTAAAACGAGTTCTTTGTAATTCTCTGTGCGTTTGGCCCAAGAGTGTTTCCAAATCCTTAGGAGCGAGTCAGTAGTTGTAACCTCGGTAAAACCGGAGGCACCAAGCAGATAAGTGACTCACTGAAGGTCAGAGCATGACCCATTTGCAGAACCAAGAATGGAAAATCCTTTGCCTCTCAGCCTTGTATCCCAGTTGCATTCCTGGTGGTCTCTGATCTTGGGGAAGGCAATGCAAAGGCAGTTCCAGCACACACACAGGAATTTATTTGAATTAGGCTGCTATTGAAACAGCCTAGAAACGTGACCTGTCAATTCTGTTTCCTTCTTCCTTCCCTTTTAGTTCTTAAATTTTTTTCTTCTCAAGCCTTTCATTTGCAAAATTCTTTTATTCTTCCCTTCTTCTTTTGTATTCTTAAACTTCTCATTTTGCAGTATTTCTCTTTATTTGCCAAAAATGGACTGGAGAAAACCAAGAGGTACATCCTTGATGGGAAGAGAGCCCTTAAAATCACCTGCCAGTTAATCCTTTTGCTGCTGGTGGCTGCCACTTTCCCATCCTGACAGCAGCCGGGAACACAAGTGTGGACGGCTGTGTAAACGTGCAACGTGAGCTCGGGATTTTACTCTGTCAAGTGATGACAGAGTGAGAAGGAAAACACAGGATGCGGCTGGAGAGTGGAAGATGTTTCCTCTGCGACAGCACCGTTCTGGGAGCCCAGCGAAGCCCCAGTTCTCACCAGTGGAAGTCTGGTGCAGGTGCAGAAAAGCAATCGAGAAACCAAAAACACAATGAGACAGCCTTTTCCTGCCACTTCTTGACCTCATCCTTTCTCAAACCAAACACTGCTGTTCTTTCAGGGGGGAAAAAAATCCCCTGTTGCTTTTGACCAAACAAGAAAAGAAGAAAAACAAATCCCAATGCAGCTCCCGCTATCTGTGGGTGACTGTCTGAGCGGGGCTGAGGAGAGCGATGCCTCGGCTCCACTCTGTCAAGCCTTGCAGCTGCGGGCAGGGAGCTGCAGTAGCACAATGGCCTCAGAAATGCCTTGCCAGGGTCAGGCAGATCAAGCCAAACACGTGTAGTTCCCCCATTTTTACTCGGAAGGCACCACGTGAGATCCTGGAGGCAAATACGTAGCGTCTAATAACTCCCAGAAAGAAGAATCACAGAGTCATTTCTGTTGGAAAAGACCTCCAAGGTCAGTGAGTCCCAACTTTGATCCAGGAAGATCAGAAGATGAGAGAAAACCCAGGATGCCTCCAACGCCTTGCCCACATGTTGGTCCTTCACCAGCTAATTAACTCCATCCTGGTGGAATTCCTCCTGCCGCTGCACTCCACTCCCAGTAAAACATTCATCTCTAGAAGGGCCAAGAAAGGAGCCTACAGAAAGACCTTGCTTGTGGCAGCACGATCTCTGTAGTGTGGGAACAGCCTTGTCCAAAGCAAATACCAGCCAAAAAAACCCCAACAAAAATAAATAAAAAATCAAACTCAGAGTTAAGAACGAGGCAGCCAGTTGCTGGGTGTTCCTGCGCTAAGTGGCACCCCTGCAAGGAGCAAGTTGGAATATTTTAACCAAAATGTTCCAGCAAAGAATCCATTTCTGGCAACTAGGCTGTATTGGAAATTTCCTTCCAATCAGCAAGGCCAGAAAAAAAGCAGCTAACACGGACAGCAGCAGCCTAATCTATACTGAAAGCTTTTTCCTGAATGTTAGAGGAAAAAACAAAGACACAGATTAAAAATAACCCAAACCCACCCCACCCTCCCCCCCAAAAAACTTGTCCCTCATTGTCTTTTTAGCCTAAAATAATAAGAGCTAGATTTTCACTGGCGTCTCAATTCCAAAGGCAAACTTTGCAAGCAGGCAGTTTTCCAATTGAAAATAGAGTGAAAAGCACCGATCCCAAACCTGCAGACTTTCCAAAAGCCAGGAACTGTGTCCAAGCACACTGACCTTTTACTAAGCTCCAAAAAATGCAATAAATGCGAAGTGCGACGGCATCTGGAACCTGCCCTGACATCTTGAATTCACATTCTCACTTGCTGATGAAAGATGCTGTGCTTCTTCTTTTAAACAGGTTTGCTCCCAAAAATCTTGCTCTAGCCTGGAGCCACGGCTGAGCTGAGGGGCCTGGCCCCAACCTGACCCAGTTTTGGTACACGAAGGGCCCTCACCACACAGCAGCTTCGTCCTGCTGCCCTGCCTCTACCTGGTGCTGTGTGGTGGAAGAGAAACACAGTTTGTCCTGGTCTCACAAAGGGCTTTTGTTTTCAGGCTGCTCCCGGCACCCTCGCTTTCCCCAGGAAAATCTGCGTGTATGATGCAAAGTCAATCCAAGAATTGCTTCTGTCTGGGAGTATCTATGGAATAACACTACGAGCTTTACTGCCCACCACGGGCTGCACTCTCTCTCCTGTTGCAGCTGGCAGGGCTTCACAGGAAACCTGATGCTATTTTGAGAATCCAAGAAATCCAGGAAGCTCAGACTTGAGGCATCTAAAGGAGAAGAGGGAAAACCCCACACGATCCCAGTCAATTGGGATTAACTCCCAAATTAATCCCATCATATTGGGATTAACTCCCAGCCCCACTAAGCAGGGGCTGGATCCGTGCACTGGAGGGTGCACGTGCAGCCGTGCCTGGGTTCACTCTGGCTGCTGAGGGCAGCTGGAACAGGAATAAAGCAAGCAGGCTCAGGGATGGACAGCCAGGGACATCCACAGCCACCAGCAAAGCTTTACTGTCCCACACCCTCAGCACCCTGCACAGCACAAGGATTCCTGGGATTTGCTCAGGAGAACTAAGGAACAAACTGCGTTAATCAAGAGAAATGCCCTAGGAATGACAATCCGTTGCAACGTACTAATTGTAACCACAAAAATTATCCTCTGCCAATAGGAAACAGAAGGCCATCACTTGCACGTATTTCACTCCATCAAAAATGTGTTTGTTTAAACTTTTCAGATGTGTTCAGCTGCCCAGGACTGTGGATTGGTTCTGACACCTGACTTCACACACACTCAAAATACATAAAATACAAGGGAAGATAATCAAGAAACACAAATCTAGGTCATCGTGACCTGAAGCAAGAACCTCTATTCAGAAGACCTATGTGCCCGACTACTACTGGGTAGCTGTGTCATGCCAAGGTGGGTCCCCCACTGTGCACAGCAACACCCAGCACTTGGGAAATGCTTATATACACTCAGTTCACTGATTTACCATTAGCTAAAGGTCACCAAAGGCTTTGTAAAAAGCTTTATCCTCTCAGCACGATCATTCTAGGTGACAAATACTTCTGATTTACCCAAGACAAAAAATATACAGAGTCAGAAATCAATAAAGCACGCAAAGGCTGAGGGAAAGAAAAACAGGAGACAGACAGGAGTGCCCAATAACATGTGAAAGGTCATTGGCACCATCTCTCCTGCACTTCCACCCCCCGTGGACATTGCCTGCTTGCAGAGACTGACAGCTGATAGAGCTTCCTCCCCCAGCACAGGCAAGCAGAACCTTAGACCACCACTCTTTTTAGTTTGCTCTAAACAACTGTTTGGTCCAAGTCCACAACTCCTGCCACAACTCATGAAGACACAGGAATTTCAGATAATTGGTCCCCACATCACGTATCAGAACCCCCTGGATTTTGCCTGCTGCATTCCAATAAGCTTTCACCACCTAGTTTTTCAATTATTTCATTTCTCCTCTACTTTGGCCCCTGCTCCCCCCCTGGAAAAGCAGACAGGACAGGTCTCCATGCTGCAGCAGATGGCACCTGGTTTCTCAGCAGCCCCTCTCACTCAGCATTTACCCACTCCACAGAACCTCCATTTTGTTTAGAGATGCCCTCCACTCCCTCCACCCTTTTTATCCTTCAGAAACACATCCCCAGCCCTGCTCCACTCCCTGCTGACCACTCTTTTGGCCACCACTGCCTCTTTAACACATCTTCTTGGCTCTTCTCTGTCCCCTGCACTCCTCCCATGTTTTCCATAGAGACCTGTGTAGTGTCCAAACAAAACAAGAGTCAGTCCCAATGGCATTTTGTTCCATCCATTTGAAATTCCTACAATGACAGAGAAATAAACACTGAAACTGCAGCTTCTCTGCCACAAAATGTGGCTTTGCCAAAGCTGCGTGTGATCCATCCGCCTGGGGGGTAAAACACGGAATTTGCGAAGGCGCTGCCTGGTGGGTCAGGAAAAGTCTCCCTCATTTGCTGAACACATGGTTTGGGCACAACTGGGAGTATTTTGATACTGGCCCAATCTGAGGATGAGAATCTGAGACAAAATCACAAACCCCCTCATCAGGTGAAAAGCACCAGCCCCGCTAATGGCATCTCAGCTGGATGAGCACACTCTGCTCAAGAATGCCCAGCATTTCCCAAGATGAAGAAAGACATTTTGTTCAGATTGATGGTACACTCTGTGCCTCCTCTTCCTCTGGAAGCCAGCCAGGGACAGAGCAGGATGGCGAGCTGGGACCTCTGTGTTTCTGTGGCAGAGTTTTGCTCACGGACTCATATGAGCCCTTGAGCTCTCCAAAGCATATGTACTCCTTGAATCAATTCAGTTCTCATGCCAACAGCTTCCAGACCAACCCCATGGTAAAATATGTCTGGATTGAGGCAGTTTTGCATGGTTTTCACTGCCAGTACTCTATCCCAGCACTCCCACCCAGGTCACTGCTCCTCCTGGAGAGCTCCAGACCTCCTGTGGACACAGTTCACACCCAGGAGCTCTCCAGAAAACAGGTGTCTACCACTCCCCCTTTATGGAGGACAAACAGGAGGCAGCTCGAGTAACTCACCAAAGGGCTCACAGCTACAAATAGCATCACTGATAATTAAAGACATGCTCCTTGGCTCTGTCTCATGGTTTGAGGAGGAAAACATGGTCCATTGCACGAGGCTCTGGGTACACATCAACCCCTGCAAGAGAAATTCCTGCTGCCCTGCATTCCACCACAGCCTGGGGGTCACTGTGTCTCTCCAAATTGCAATGGACCAGGTCCAGAACTCATGGCCCAGATGGCAAGGACACCAATACCTGAAAAGCCAGATATAAAAGGCAATATCCCTAAAGTATAAACGGTGAGAAAAGACTGATGAACAGCCACGTTTACTTGCCCTGCTTCCCCTCTGGGGCAGGCCTGCTGAAATTACTGCAGCATTCTCCATTAGCACCTCTGGTGTGACTCTTGGGATGTCCTGGGCAGGGCTAAGAGCTGGTCTCGAGGATCCTTGCAGGTCTCTTCCAACTCAGGATAGCCTATGATGCTATGATTCTGTATTTTTTTTTTTAAATCACCTCCTTCCACGAGGTTTTCCAGAGTCTTTAGTATTCAGCGGCAGCAGTTAATTTCCCGGTCTCAGAGACAGGCTCACCTGCAGCACAGGTTGCACAAATAAAGCTCCTGCTGGGCGCAGGAACAGCGCTGCGGGTTTGGGTTGTGCTTTGCTCATGGCCTCGCAGGGCATCCGTGACGGGACCTGCCGCTGAGAGAGGGTGCGGGACACGGACTGCTGCTGCCGCGGGAGCCCGGCCGGGGGAGCGGCAGCGTCTGGCAGAGCCCAGGAACACTAAATGGGTTTGCGAATGGGCCACAGCGGAGCGGCTGCACGGCCCCGGCTCCCGCGGAGCCTCGCCCAGACACAGCAGCGAGGAGAGGCTCGGCCAGCCCCGCCGGCTGCCGAGCGAAGCTCCCGTCCCGGCACGGGGCTCTGCAGCATCCCTTCTGTCCCAGGGTTCTCCAGCATCGCTCTCGTCTCGGCAGAGGGCTCTCCAGCATCCCTCCCGTCCCAGCACGGGGCTCACCAGCATCCCTTCTGACCCAGCACCGTGCCCTCCAGCATCCCTCCCGTCCCAGCACGGGGCTCTCCCACACCACTCCCAGCATGGCGTGGCACTCTCCCACAGCCCCCAGGGCAAAGGCTGCCCGGCTCCTGCAAGGACAGACCTCAGCCTGCGCAGTCTGAGCTCGATCCCCAATTTGATTGAATCAAGGATAGAGAAGAGCTGCACTGTGCCAGCTCCAGAGCCAGCAACACCCACCCTCCCCATCTCTTTCCCAAACAGCCAGGTATCAATAGCTTTATTAAATTCTGCTTTATTTATCCCTCTTGCCCTTGACTAGAGGGTTTTTGAGCAAGACCAGCATGGGCAAGCCCTTAAATTCAAGCAACACGACTTTCTTTTGAGCCACCACACCCCACACCCTCCCTGGCACCGCTGTGCACCACAGCCCCGCAGCACCCTGCCAAGTCACCGGCTTTCCCCCGCGGGCGATGCAAAGGTCCAGCTTACGTAAGAAGGAACAAACTGGCTTTTCTTTACCACCCTTTCAATGCTGCCATTCATCCCCTGCCCTCCATCCTCCCAGTGCCACCTTGAAGGATGCAAAACACACAGCCAAAACACTTCATCTCACACGTTGTCCCGGGGTGAATGTTGTCCGTGGGTGATGGCTCTGTAATTTTGTCCCCCTAAACACAAGCGAATTAAAGGATTAAGGCAAAAAAATACTGAGATGCAACGGTACACCCATGTGTTAAGGACACCCCTACCCTGGCAAAGTCATGTCACTGCTCAAAAAGCAAGGAGTCCTGAGACCTGATAGCCCTTTCCTGGAGGACACAGGGGCTGCAAAGCCAGGTCACATGCATCCCACTCCACCAGAGAATCCAGCATCAAACAGCAAGGGACCAAATCTGCTCAGTGGTTGTGTAAAGATTTTGGCTCCGATGCTGAGCAAGCAGTAAAGCTGGTTTCAGTTCTACCCAGCTGGAAACATCTTGGTCAAACCCCAGGTTATTTTTGCATCTGCACATCAGTTCTGCCTCGTTAGAGACTCCGTGCTGACTTTGGCCAAGTGGTCAACCCCAGGGAAAAGCAAGCCAAGAGGGGAACAGGACACAACTTTGCAGGCTGAGCACGAAATGACAAAGCCAGGTTTATTCAGACACAAATAGACTGCTTCAAAGTATTTTCCACCCCTTCTGAAACTGATACTAGCATCATAACCATCTACATTCCAGGATTTTTAGCCCTCTTCTGACTTCAGGCCAGCCTGGATGCATTCTGTCTGCCCTTATTTGTCAAATACCAAATTCCAACTCCTTTAGGAAACCAGGGGGGAAGGAAGTATGGCTGGTTGAACTCTTTGTCCTTCTCCCCCCCACATACACACTTTCACATCATGAGAACAGAGCAAGAAACCCACAAAAAATGCACATTTCCAAAGCCAGAGGCTACATCCCAGTTCTGGCAACTCAGTGGTCTTACCACAAAGCTCAGCACAGCCTGGATCGCCTTTGACTTCTTAACAATACATTCGCAGTGGTGGCAGGGTGGGGAAGAAGGGCTTCAAAGGGGAGGAGCAGCAAGGAACAAGTTATTTTGAATCCAGAAGCCAACCACTGCAACATGAACACTCCCCATCGGAGTTTTACTGCTCCTCCCGGGAAGAGCTTTGAAGCGTGGCAATGGAAAATGAGGAGAGAGCCAACAGCACCCAGCATGGTGGCTGGGGACAGTTCTGCAAGCACTAAAATGTCTAAGATGTCAATAAAGGCTGGACTTGGTGAGGTGAAAGAGAGAAAGTAGAGAAGACCAGGGCCCTTGGTGGCCTCATGCCATCAGTACATTCCCCTGCCTGCAGCTCCCAGGGAGGCTGATGAAGCCACTGGGATGCAGGCAGCTTGCTCAGCCTCACACATGGGGTGTTTTGGACCTCAGTGTGATGCAGGGTGGTGTTAGCACATAAAGCTGGAATTTATTCACTTCATGCAGCTTTGGACATGGAAAGAGAAATCAGCGTGTTCCAAGTCTCCCCTGTCTAGCCAGTGTCGGCAAGGGAAGGGAGCCTCGGAAAAACCTTTTCCTTCTATGGCTGTTAAATCACAAGGCAGCCACATGGAGAGGATGCACTCTCACACTGCATGGAGCAGCTGCTGGGTAGGTTTTGCAGCCATTTTTCACCTTTTCTGCCCGTTGCACAAGCAGGACCTCGCTGCCATGGCCATGAGTCACAGGACAAGTGTGGCTGGGGAGGCAGCAGCTGGTTTGCAGGGTGGCACCGGGATACAGCAGCCAAGCGCTGCTTGGAGGGGCAGGAAGAGAGAGGACCGGATCAAGAGGTGCAGGGGAAGCAGCTGGGAGGGAGCTTGCATGGCATCTGCACTACGGTCCCCAGCCCCCCCATGCCTGCACATGCTAAGCATCAATTACATGGAAATTAAAAGAGGAAAAAAATAAACACTTCGAAAAGACAAGAGATGAAAACATCCATGCCGTGTTTTTGAAGAGCGAGATGAAGCCACCCTGAAGAAATGTAAATGTAGCAGGAATCAAGAGACTCCCGGGATTACTCATTATAGGAGACGAGACTCCACATCTTTCTGTTCTGCAGCAATTAACTGGTAACTGGGAAAAAAATTGAATAGATCAACACTTTTCTATTATTAGTTTTAAATAATGACTCAGAAACAGGCACTTCCTTTTTCCCCAAGCTACAAGGAGCTAAGCACCAAGACCCTGATGATGGCTTCAGGCTCATTTAAACTGCAAATATCTCTGCAGAAATTACAGGAGAGTGGTGTGAATACAATGAGAAACAAACCCTTTGTTTTGAGTATAACTACCAGCAATTACCTCTCATTTATAGGTTAAAAAGCTTGATACAGCATATTTGTTAGGAAGAGCATGCAGTGCCAAGATGTACTTGTGCAGAAATTGAGGAAGAGAGGAGAGAGAGAGGAGAAGTCACGCCTGCTGATGGCCTTGGAGAGAAACTGAGTAAAAGGCCAATATAAAGAAGTCTCCCCAAAATACAGAGCTGTCTCCCAAGGCCTGACCCTGGACCTTAATCACCAATACCATCCACAGTCCAGGGAAATAATTAGGCATTTCAGCTCCAAAAGAGTTGCCTGCCTAATCTGCTAAGCAAACAGTTTTTGCAGAGCAATTCAGAGAGCGAATGAAAAGCAGATTCAGCTGATGAGACACAAAAAGTCTCTAAAGGCATTAATTTCCTTTGGGAAGCAGCATACATGCTCCCAGCACAGTGGGAACCATCCCTCCTGCAGCAGGTCCCAGCAATGCAGATGATCAAATCTGCATCAGCCATCTGGAAGAAGCAGAAAGGCAGTGGATGAGGATGTGGTGTCACAAGCAGTAGCTGAAATGCTGAAAACAGAAAAACTTTGAGTTCACCTTGACATCTGCTTATTGCAAGAAATCTTTTGGATCTTCCTCTCCCAGGGATAAGCGTCTGCATCCCTGACACGTCCCCTTAAAGCGAGCACAGGGATGATGAGGACACAGCACAGTTCTCAAGGGACCTGCACTGCACGCGGCAGTGACCAGGACAGGGAGCAGCACACCACCAGGGCCTGGCCAGCTCGTCCATCCAGGAGCACACTCTGCCCACCCTGGCTGGCCACGACCCCTAAGAACTCTGGCACCCTCCTGGAATGGGACATGGCATGGGAATGCTCCACAGTAGCAAGGTATAGAGGGCTGAACCTCAGCTTTGTGGACAGCAGAGTCCCACAGCACAAAGGCCAAAAGGTCAGGCAGTGCAGAGGTGCTGTGCTGACCACCTGCATGCCCAAAAACACCCCACAGGACTTGTTGTCACTGCTCCCAATGCCATTTCCTTCCTGTGACCCTGGTGTCAGGCTCCACCTGTGAGCAGCGTGAGTCACCAGAGTCCTTCCAGGTGTTCTCTCAGGATTGTTTGGCAGAGTCAGGCATTGACCCATCCCCCTGCCTCAAGCCCAGCTTGGAGTGACCACCAGCAGACCTGACACCATCAACATCCCAGCCCCCAGAGAGATACAAGTGCTCTGCAAACCTTGGACCCCCAAAACAGCAGCCCTGAGACAACACACAGAGGCAGGTACATAATTTCTTGGGGTTTTCTTTTACTTTTTTTTTTATTCCTTCCCTTCCTTTGCCACGACACATGATTTGTTTTAAATATCTTAAATATATTAATTTTTAAAAAGTATTAATAAAAAGCTACTGAAGGACACGACTGGCAGAGTGACCAAGGGCAGCGACCCATTGCAAAGTATGGGGACATTTTAAAAAACAGAAAACAAATGATAACCCAAAAAGGGGGCATTTTTTGCATATGCACAGCTGGCTGGAATACCCTGGACTCTGGCATTATTGCAAAAATGTAAGGGGAAGCAGTAGAAAAAATATATTCCATTGTACCAACCTGCGTTGGGAAGGGAGTTAAGAGCAAAAATGAGGAGGCTTTAAACATTTTTGGTATTTCAGATGTTCCCTCCCACACCCACTGCCCAATCACTTTCAGTCTTTAAGCAAGTTTTCTGGCTTGGGGTAGCCAAAGAGTACAAAATCTGCTTCATAAAGCTTGTAGAGCTGCTGCCTCCAAGCCAGTGGGATTTTGGCAAACCAGTTATCTTCCCAGCTGCTGGCAGTCCTGTTCCGGTAGCTGGGTGGGAAGCGAAGCAGCCTGTCCACTTTGAGGAGCTGCAATAAATAAGCAGCATCCTCATCCAGCGTCTCCAGCTTTCCGATGAAATCATAGTCTATCTGGCACGGGTGGCACAGACGGTAAACCTGCCTCCAGTGCTCATTGAAGGGGGCCATCTTCTCTGTCCTGGGATCCAGTAAGTACTGGATGAAGTCAGAAAAGGAGACTTTGAGGCCCGCCCCGAAGGCCTCGCTAACGGAGGTGGGAAGGTTGGTGTGGTTGGAGTAGAGCTTTAGCATGGGGATGGCGAAACGCCGGTAGAAGTCCTCGTTCTCCAGCTCGAATTTGCTGCGGAAGGCGGAGATGAGGCGGACGAAGGGGTCTCGTACGAAGAGGAACTTGGTGTACTTCTTCAGCTTGATCTTCATCAGGTGCCGGGAGAACTTCCCGTAGCGGCGCCAGAATTTGTTGAACGTCAGGTGGGTGCTGGTGTTGTGGACGTGTTCCCGGGGGATATCCAGAGGGTTCCGGTAGGGGACCCCCTGGTCCAGCAGGCTCTCGCTTAGCACGATCATCACACGTTTCCAGTTGGTGCAGGCCACCTTGGGCACGTAGCAGTAGATGACGCCGTGGCGGTCATCCACGATCAGGTGGTTGAGCTCGTAGTTTGGAATGTCATCAAAGGAGCGCTCCTTGGTGGGGAAGGTGAGGCTGGAATTGGCACAAAACTCCCGCAACGTTCTCTGCCTCTCCACCTGCAGCTTCTCTTGGTCCAAGCTGTTCCTGTCCTTGTGTGTAGACCAGTCATAGCCCCGCACGTTCTCCTCCAAGTTACTTACCATGGGCTTGTTGGAGCCCTGGACGAGGAGCTGCTCTGTCTTTCGGGGGATAGAGCTGTTCTGTTTCAGGCTCGAACTAAGCAGCTTTGCCAAAAATTCATCTACATCTGGCAAGGCTTCCCAGTCTTCACCTGCCACGATGGCTCCTGGGGAGCGGGGTCTGGAGAAGGATGTGTGCAGGTAGAAGTGAGCCGTTCCCACGTTGTCCCAGTACACGATAATCAGGAGGATCATGAAGATGGAGACCAGCACCACAGACAGACGGAGAAGCCGCGCTTTGGTCATCCTGACACCTACTGTGGTAGCTGGCTTTCACCTGGATTCACCTCCGGCTTGCAGAGTGAGGCTTGGGATCCAGCATGGTGCTGCAGAGCAGGAGCCTGGAAAGGTACGAGGAAAGAAAGGTTATTTGAACCCTTAATGCTTCTGGTTTGGAGAGAATGATCTGTCACAATCAAGACTTGTCATGGGGCTGACCATCCCCATTTCCACATGGGGAGAGCTGTGAGTGTCTGAGGTATCCATAGAGACTCCGTGGAAAAGAGCTGGCTGGCCAAAAGCAGACGTAATGTGTTGCAATTTTATCAGTTTCACAGCAATCATGGCTTTTTACTAATCTCAAGTTTTTGGAGTTAGGCTATCTCAAGAGAAGCTCTGTTTAAATTTTTAAAAATTAATAAAATATAATCATTTCAGGCCTAAGGCTTACAGAGGCAAGTTTGAGAGCATTAAAATATACAACCATACACAGAAGTATGCAGAGCCAATTACCTTTCAGAGCTCCTTAATTTTTACACTATCTAACAAACAAGAAGAAAGAAGGTTCAATCCATGATTTCAGCTTGTGGTATCACACTGTCGTCTCATCTCTGCATGAAGGTGCTCTGTGCTGAAAACAAATTCCTTATTGGAGTTATGGATACAGGGCTCAAGACGACGCTGCCTCAGTGGCTAAAGCAACTCCCTGCTGAGAGAACATCACTGACCTGAACACACCATCTTATCTACTCTGTGTGAAGGCACCCAGTAGGTGTTATCTCCGTGACCTTTCTTGGTAGCTATTTCATTTTCCCAGGAACAAAGATTACACAAACAGTTTTCCTACAACCCCTCCACAAAGGGATACAGTCCTGTTAAGAGCTGTGCATCAGTAAAAATCTAAAGGAGTGATTACTTTTAACTGAATGATTCCAGAGATTAAGGATGCTCTGGTAAATCTGTGTTCATGCCCAGACACTGTTGAGTGAGGACCTCTTTTCCTGCTTTAATGCAATGTATATTTCTATCACACTCAACACTAACAACTCTTGATCACCAAAGACAGGTGAGAAATCACTGTTAAAGGGGCAGCTCAGATCATCCATTCTGAGATGAGGTGCAGCAGGTTTGGTTTTTTGCTTCAACCAGCCCCATCTTTTCACTGCTGTCTGCTTGCCATGATTCCCAGCCCCTTTCTTCCTGCAAGATCCTCAAGGAAGACCCGTCTCCCCACCCTGCTGCATGTTTTCTGGTCCAAGGCTCTGTGCAGAGGCAGGCTGGCAAACCAGCCTTGATCTCTCCCCAAGCCAGCAAAGAGCCAGTACCTACAGCCAGGGAAGAACAACACAGCAAAGTGAGGAGTTAAAAGTAGTCACTCCAATCTCCTCCTCCCCTCCAAGCACAGTCCAGGCTCTGATTATAAACACAGAGCAGAACCTACAGATAAAAAACAAGAGCTGCCCTTTCCACAGACATCCCAAATCTTTCCAATGACTTCAGAACAAATCCTGCAAACACCAGCTCTGAAAACAAAGCCACTTCAGGGCAAGCTGCCCTGAAAAGTTTTTTTAAACAAAGGCTGGGTGCCTCTTCTTCCAAAAACACAGAGGTTGCTCCCCAGCCAATTCACACCACCCTTCAACAGCACCAACCCCACCTTGCACAGGGATGCAGAAGAATTCGAGTCCAGATATGCAAAAGTGCTGAGCTCTGTCATTCCCAGGGAAAAGGTGCTCAGCACCTCTGAAGTTCACTGCAGCCTTGCAGCGAATGAATTGGTAAAAAGGCCCCTGCATGGCTGTGCTTGTGTCTCAGGGGTGCCAGGTTTTAACAACCGAAGTCCAGGTTTCAAACATTAGACAAGAATTTAGTAACAAACAGGAACAATACCAGATACTGTTACATGTCAAAGTATTAGGTCAGCTTGTCCCAAGACACGAAACACATATCTGAAGGCTTATGGTTTCTCCACCCTAGTGTATTTATTTACAATTTGGAAGTAGGGAGAGCCAGAAATTCAGCAGAGCTGTAGCCTAACACAAGGCTGTGCACTGCAACACCAAAAAGTGCCTTTGCTGAAGCCAGGTTCTTATTCTGCCTGCGAAGAAGAGCTGGAAGAACTGCAGACATAACGTTTTACACTCTGCAGAGCAAGAAGCAGGTATTACTCAGCAGTAATTCTCCGTGTTTAGCTAGTCAAGATTGAGGATGGAGCAGATCTGAGAAGAAACACCCAGAGAGATCAGCACAGAACTAAAGAAGGGGCAAATTACATATGTGCGTCAGCACTTCAGACCAAGCATCTGAGTCCAGCAGCAGAAGATAATGGAGGGACACTGCCAAGCCTCCTGCTTGGCACACCCCTGGGTTTGAGTTTTGCCCAAATGTGTTCTTGCTTTTGATCCCGTTTAGCTGCTCAGGGCAGGGACTGCTTCCTATTCTGGATGAATAGGGTGCCCACTGCGCACAGAATCCCAGCACGCTGCGCTTCCAGCGCTGCTTGAGACCTCTAGGCTGGCTGGAATGCAGCAAGCCTGGAAAGCTGCACGGAGCATCCTTTTCTGCTATCCCCATATCCAGCAGCTTCCACAGCCCTGGGCAGCACAGCAGCCTCCCAGCATTCCTGCAAAGCTGTCCCAGCCAGGCGTGGACAGATCACCCTCCTGGCAGCAGCAGCAGGGGCAGACTGGACACTGTGTGTGGCACGCACATTCCTGGGGCAAACGGAAAGAGGGATCTTCATCAAAGCCACCCCACAGTGCAGCTGTACCCAGTGCACCCCAACAGCTCCAGCCTGCTTTCCAGGACACAGCACACAGGCTTGCCAGAGAGTTTGGCTTTTCCAAGACACACACACAGCAGCGAGCAGCACAGAATCAGAAAAACTCCACTCCTGTTAACTCTACCAGTGCCAGAGACGAACCCTGGAAAAGAGCAATAAGACAGCTTAATTCCCCCTCAGGAGGAAAACACTGCAGAAAACAAGAGTTGCTCTATTGATTATGACCCATCCCCTTCCTGAGCACTTTATAAAGGACGCCAGAGTGAAAGCGCAAATTAGAGGTCTCTATGCACATTAGAGGGAACGTGTCTCTGTCCTCCCCTTGCCAGAATCAAAAGGAAAAGCTTCCAGAAAGAGCCAAGAATTTACATTCAAGTTCAACCCAAAGTCACCAGCCAACAGGAACGTGCACCAGGATCCACACAAAGCTGCCTCTGTGACACGGTGCTGGCAAACTGGGAAGTGGCCCAAGTGCTATAATCATCCTACACAGTCCCCTGAGCAGCCATCCTGTGACCACCTCCAACCTGAACCTGGCCTGGGTGTGAACCAAGGACTTTTCTCCCCATCCCAGGCCCAAGAAAGACATTGAGGTCTGAGGTCACTGGTCCCACGACATATCAAACTCCCTGCTGTGTCAAACAACCACGTCTCAAACTCCCATTTAACACCAGAAAGGGGGGATGTATCCCCAGCACTTATTGCAAAAGCCATTGCAGATGCAACTCCTCGGGGGTTTGGAAACTTTATTTCCACTTCACAGCCCGATTGTAACTGTTTATTCTCAGGACAGATAAGAGCTTAAGTAATTTGTGTCTCTTTTTTCCTCTCCTCTTGGCTCTATGCAACAACTACATTCTCTTACAGCCTCTCTTTGCAAAAGAAAGTGACTCCAGCTCACTTACAGGAGCAGTAAGGCCTACAGAAAAATAAAGCAGCTTACAGAAAGGCATGTGCCAAACACAGGGGACAATAAGCCCTCTCTATGAACAGCAATGGTTTTGAAAAAAATGTGCCTCCAAAGGCTTGGGTGCAGACCCCCCTCTCTTCTTGCTTTGTGTTTCCCCTGGCACTAAGCACCACCTCAACTGCTCCAGTGCCCACTTGTTCTAACATGAGAAGATACAGGATTTCAGGCACCCTACTTGGATTTTGCCTGCTTAGGAAGATGGAAAGAAGTGGAATAAGAACTTTTAAAATCACATAAAACCCCCACCAAATTCAAATGGATACTTTCCCTTGGGGCGCTTCACCAGGAATCAATGGACCCATTGCGGCTTTCTACACTCACATATCATGGTACACACCGGTTATGCTCAGGGAATCAGCAGCCTCTAGAAAAGTGGAACCCATTTAATCTCCTAAAGATGCAGGAGAACGAGCTCCCACCAGTCAAAGCAGACCATACCAAGAAACAAATTTCATGCACTTGGCCATCAGTCAACACGTTGTTTCTGCCCAGCCTCCCAAAACTCTAGCACCCTTTGCAGAGCAAGGAAGTTTTAACCCATTGAGTGACACCAATACTTACATTAGTGTAAATGCACACCATAAGCAAAAAACAGACCTGCTTTGTATGTTGCACCACAACTTAGCACACATATGTTAGACCACCAAAAGAACATCCTAATCTACAGTTTGCCAGCACCTTGCCTCCCATTGCTGCCACAAAGCCTGATTTGTACAAGCTTGGCAGCACTGGTCACCTCCTTTTCAATAGCCATAATTGGAAGTCGTCACAATTTCTGAAATTTCAGGAGGAAACTCCCGAAACACAGTACATCCTGTTCACCCATTACTTTTGTCACAAACTTCCAGCACACGCACCGTCCCTGGCTTTACAATCGCAGGAAGCACCTCAGGCAGCCCGGGTGCTGCAGCCTGGGCCAGCAACACCCGGGGACATTTGCTGTGTGTCAACCCCGACACCCGCCCTGGTTGCGGTCACCTCACAAACACCCGGTTCCGGCACAGTTTTCAGCCTGAGCTCTGCAGTGAAGTTTTTGCACGTGAAGTCCAGGCTGGAAGAACAGCGTTTTTTTGGCCGGATCCCCGCGGAGCAGCGCTGGAAGCCGGGCTGTGCCCTCGGGAGGCGGCTGCATCCCGGGATCGCTCCCGCAGCCGCTCATCCCTCGGTCGCTGCCAAGCCCGGCAGGGCTGCACCAGCCTCAGGCCCAGCACCGGGGCTGGAGGGAGTCATAGAATCATTAAGGTTGGAAAAGACCTCTAGGATCGAGCCCCACGATCAACCTAACGCTGTCAGGTCCACCACCAAACCGTGACCCCAAGTGCCACATCTACATCTGCCTCCAGGGACGGTGACACCCCCACCTCACTGGGCAGCTCGTTCCCTGGCTCAGCTTGAGGCTGTTTCCTCTTCTAGCTCTTGCTACCTGGGAGAAAAGACCGACACCCACCTGCCTACACCTCCTTCCAGGTGGCTGTAGAGAGCGATGAGGTCCCCCCGGTCCTCCTTTAGTCCAGGCTAAACCCCCCAGCTCCCTGGGGAGCGTCCAGCCCGGCGGCACCGCGGGAGGATGCCGTGTGTGCGGAGAAGGGGAGCTGCCCCGCAGAGCCCCCGCAGCCCCAGCCCCGCGTTCCGCCGGAGCCGAGCCCTACCTGGCACCGGGGAGAGCGGAGGGACAAGCGGGGCCACGCCGTGCTCATAACCGGGAGTTGGCCCGGCCCCGGGGCGGCACTGCCCCAGCGAGCCCCGCCCGGCCCCTCCTCGGGCACCCCCCCGAGCCCTGCCCGGCCCCGCGCTCACCTCCCGCCCGGGCACCGCAGCCTTCGCCTTCTCCTCCTTCTCCTCTCCTCCTCCTCNCCGCCCTCGCCTGAGGGAGCCCGGGGGCGGCGGGGAGCGGATGTCTCCTCACAGGGCTCCGGAGTTCTGACACCCTCCCAGCATAAGGGGAAATGGCCATAAGCTAAAAGACAAGATTCACCTCAACACGTCGAAGAACTGCTTTCCATGGAGGGGGGCAGAGCACTGGAACAGGGCGGCCAGGGAGGGTGTGGAGTCACCCTCCCTGCGGACATCCCAAACCCACCTGGGCGCGTTCCTGTGTCACCTGCTTTAGGTGGCACTGCCTTGGCAGGGAGTTTGACTAGGTGATCTTCAGAGGTCCAACCCTAAAAATTCTGTGATTCTGTAAAAATTTAACCTAAAGCTCACTTTTAAATTAATTACAGGTTACCGCATCGTAACCGTGTGTGGGTATTTAATGTCCTGGAAGCTTGGGGGGCCAGCAGTCATTATAAGGAGCAAAATCTAAATAACTGGATAAAGTAAAGCTAGAAAATGCTGCTGAAAAATCCCGACACAATTTAAGCTCCTTTTGCTTCTCTAGTTATTTGTGATTGGTAAGAATTGAATCAAAAAAACATTAGCCCAGGACTGAAAGTGAGCAAGGTTCCACTTTGCACAAGACGTGGGTTGCAGCCTCACCTCCAGCAGTAATCAAACCTGAAAGTGATAATTTACAGATTCCACCTCCACGATTTCAATCCTCAGCTTTTACATAAATTAACAGACTTAAAATGTAGATTTTACGAACAGGAAAGTTTGCGCATCACACGGCTCTGTACTCTTCACAACAGTCATGGCAAATTATCAAACTCTGTCACACAAACTTCCCCTTCGGAGATGCAGCCTCAGACTGAGGCACTCGGCTCAATTCAGCTCACTTGAAATGGCTCCAAACACTGCAACTTTCTCGTGGTGATTCAGCCCAAAGGTATTTAGCAGAGATGTACATGCTTGGAAAGCTTCGTTTTCCCTCATTTTTGGTCCCGCAGAGTGTGCAGGTCACGTGAGGTCTTGTAAATACAGTCCTGGCTCAGGACCTGCTGGCACAGGTTTGTCTTATACACGCTCTGTGCTTATTTTATCTGTGTGTCCTTTTCTTATACCTTTGTTAATCTAAGAGTGTCAGCTCTGGGGACAAGTAGTCCTGACCTTCCACTTCACCGTCACACTTCTTCCTGCTGCTTTCTGTTTCATAAGGGAGATCGGCTGCTTGCTACACCCGCTCACACCCTTGCATTGATTGCATCCCCACTTCAGGGGCTTAAGACATTTATAAATACAAGTGATTAAGCTTCCTCATCCCTGGAGTGAATTATCCCTCACCTTCCCGACAGCAAAGCAAGCGGCATAGAGAAATAGGAGCATGTTCAGTGTCACCCAGTGAGAAACAGCACATAGGAGAATTCTTTGCAAGTGCTGCAGCTGTGAAAAAGATTCTTCATCCATTTGAAAAAAATGCCCAAACCTACCCGAGATTGTCACCTTAGAGGAGGGAAGACACTTCTGCTTGGGGCAAGGAGTCACTATTCCATGCAATTATCAGAACCATTTTATTTGCAGCATATCTAAAAGCCCCTTAATGGAGAAGGTTGCCACCTGAAGATGTATGTTCCAAAAAGAAAAACACATTCCCACAGTTTACCTCCAGGCTAGTAATTCTTATCAGGGTCTTCACTTACCACCACTGCTGCCTCTCTGTCTGCAGTCAGATCTGAAATGCCCTGTAGACAGAAGAGAGCTTAGAGCAATCTGGCTGCTCTCACAGCCAAACATCTGCTCACCCAAACAGCATTCCAGACATGCACTACACCTTCCAGCTTCACAGCAACACACAGGGAAAGAACAAGGAAACTATTTCTCAGGCATTTACATTTGGTTTTAATAGTCAGGGAGCCTTTTGGATGCATGGGTGGCATCCACACTTTTGCCCTGGGAAAAAAAGGCGGCTTGGGTTCTTATGCTGACATCTTCTGGGAGATGGGCATTGCTGGGAAAATGAGGTTTTCCTCTTCTCTTGGACTCTGTTAACACCCTGCTTGTTTTAAACTGAAGCCAACAGCTAGAGCACACAGTATAGAGCAAAGACTTGAAGTAGGGATACAGAAAAAGTATCAGAAAAGTCTCCTCCCTGCTCACCTTCCCTCTGCTCTTCAGCGCCACGGCACAGAAGCTAAAATACATTTTAAGGCACACTTCTGAATCTGCTTCCTCGACTTCCAGCAGTCTTGAAATTGCAATCCTTTAGGGCCAAAGAGAGTCCTGCTCCCCAGGTGACTTGTATTTAGTCCTGGGCTGGCTCCCCAGATGGGCGACTGCCTGTGGCTTTTGCCGACTGCTGGCACCATCTGCAGGCCCTGCAAGAGAGGGGAGAGGAAGAACTCGGTCAAGTTTCTCACACCTTGATTTGAGTCTCTCGTTACCAGTCAAAATGGGGAAGAGACAGATTGCTACAGGCTGTGGAGGGGTGAGTTTGGCAAAGGCCAAGGATCTGCACGTTGCTGCCTCAGGAAGAGCCCAAGGTGACACTTTCAGTGGAAGTCAGTGTGTTGGCATGTGGCTAACTCAGATTAAATTTTGTGCTTCACATATGGATTAGACTGGGGTTATGAACACCTCTGAAAATGTTATTTTCTCTTCCTAAGAGGTTATTTTTGGCTAAGAGGGAGATGGAGTGTAACGCCTTCTGGAACATTGCCCATGTCATCTGTTGCAAAGAAAAAAGGCTTAAAACTTGGCTATAAAACCTCCACCCATGTGACTGCTTTCACAACTGAACCATTTGTGTTGCATTTACAGCTCTTTTAGTTCAGATTGCACCAGACCAAGTACTGAAGAGTGTCACAGTTCCTCCTGAGCCAATCTGGTATTTCATGCACTCACTTGTTTCTGTAGGTCCCGTCCTTTGACATGACCAGCGTTCTGTGCTGGGTGGTGCTTGCAGGAGCGTTGCCTTTTGGCAGTACCTTGAGTGGACTCCCCTCCGTTGGAAGCAGGGAGAGCTTTGTTATAAACAGTGGGAACAGCACAGTTTAAAAGCATTTTGCTGTGTATGAGTTGCTAATATCTAGCCAAAATAAATAAGAGCATTGTAAATCCAAAGTTAACCATTTTGGCTGTGTATGTCCCATGCAGAGCTGTGGCTACAAAATAAGTGAGCCAGTGAACAAGAAACTGCTGAGCTCCTAACTCTCCCTCCTGTTTCAGGGTCCTGGATGAAATCAGTTTCATCAGAGAGTCACCAGCTGATGGCACAAAAGGAGGTGATCATCCTGGTCAACACAAGTGCCTCACACCACATTGCTCAGTGCACCACTCCACTGGACACACTGGACACAGGTGACACACAGAGGGAGAGTCTAAATTGGAGATGGCATCTAAGCTTTGGCATCTTAGCTAATTCCCACGTTTTAAACGCAAGGCCAGTGCTCCAGGAGTGATTCTATTGCCTGCAAGGTTTACCTTCTTCACATACACTAGGTTTAGCTGCTGTGCATGTTCTGCCATCACAAGAGCAGGATGCTTTCCACAACAAATGTGCCTTGAATTCAGTTCCCGCCACACTGACCTGCTGAGCTGAGCTTTCTGGCAAACCAGAGAAAGTTGGGCTGAGATGGGTATCCAGAGACCATCCTTCCTACAGTGTCATTTTAGATGATCTGTAACTGCCACTGTGAACAGAGTATGCCAAGAGGTTAACAGATGAAAGCACAGACCCCTCATCAACAGGGAGAGATGAAACATATCTAGCTGAGAGCTGTCGAGCTGTGGGGAAAGCCAGAAAGCTGGTAAACATGGTGATAAAGAACAGAACAAGGAATACTTCAGAATTCATTTTGTCCCCTGATCCTCACTATCTTGGCTACTTCATTTGGTTTAAAAGCTTGCCTGGCAACAGAAGTGAGTTGAAACCTGTCCCATAGCCCTCTGTGCAGAGAAGGCTCCTGCTGAAACAGAGCTGATTTGCAAGGGCAATATACCAGAAAACTCTTCTGATAGATTTCAGTTTCTAGAGGTCCTTCCAGTTTGGTATCTCCCAGCTTTGTGGACTTAGCTGGGAGCTGCCAGGTCCCCATGCCCTAGAGAATAAGCCTAATAATAAGAAAAAGTACTTGTCTGACTCAAGGGTGGTGGAGGGAATGTCAAATTTCACCCCCCAGGGAATATCCTTCATGTTCCCAGGCACACCCTTTCTGATCTCATCTTTATTAGGATCCAGATGCTGACTGACATCCAGAGAAGGGCTGTTGTGGGGCTGCAGGAAGAGGGAAGAATGAGATCCTCAGCAGATTTTTCTCACTATAAAGCCCCTTCTCTAGCCCAGGCTCTCAGTCGGTGTTCCAAAGACACTCTTGATACCTCTTGTGCTTTTACAGACTTCCAGCCACCTGCTATTTGCTCCCCTCCTGTAGAGGGTCACTCAGAGCAGTTTAATTTCTCATGTAACAACATGACTAACATTAAGTCTATTATTCAAGGTGAAACCCGACTCCGTGCCCTGTTCATTCTAGACAACCATAATAAACAGGAGGTGCTGCTGCTTGAACTCCCTGCTGAAGACTGGCAATTTCCTGGCAGCCTCTTACTGTCTCAAAACACACAAGTTTTCCAAAGACAAAGGGGCCAGCAGCATCTTTCCTTTCTGGTGGGAAAGATCTGAAGGCCTCATAACAACTGTGCCCTGAGAGCAGAGGCCTCTGGATAAGAGAGTCTCCTTCAGCAGTCGCTTGGGGCATTGCATGTTTGGCCATCTCACCTTTGCCTTTCTGTCGAGTGGAGCTCCAGAGACAACAGGTTCATAAAACAAACTCTCTGTGCAGCTCCTGAGCGGCACCAGGACCCAGCCGGGCTTTGGGTGTGTGTGATTCCATGGCCATGACACCATATCATGGGACAGGGTGGATTCTCTGGCACAAGAGGCTGCTCTGGCTTACCCTGAGCATGCTGGACATCCCTGAGTGTAGCAGCAGCAGGCAGCTCAGCACCCCCTCCTCCAGCTCAGAGAGGTGCAGGTGGTGTAACCTCACTGGTGTCTCTGGGACAGGAATGTTCTGGGTTGCAGCAGAGATAGGGAGGAAGAGTTAAAAATGACTCCTAGAGAAACAGCTGAGATCAACTGAGTCGTGACATCCAAGGCAATGTTTCCTGGATGGATTTTTCTCCAGTTTGCCATCAGAAAACAAAGTTTGGAGATAAGGACAGAGCAGGACAGAGCAGACACAGCAAAGGTGCTGCTTTACCTTTTATTAGCATCTGCTGATGCTGAATAATTTCTTTGCAGAGTAGCATGTGCTGCTGCAGTTGCTGGATCACAAAATCCTTCTGGCACAATAGATTTCCCCTGTACGGTGCATTTGCCTGCAGCTCTGTATTGCCAAGTGAAGCTCATGGGCCCTGCAGAGAAGGCTTAGCACCTCCTGCTGATCCTCACTAGTGATTTGTCTGGGGAAAAACTCCTCCGTCTGAGAAGCTTTTTCCTTGGCATTTGCTAAGTGCTGCTCCAGAAAAAAACTTTTTCTGCAGAAAAATTAGATAGGGGTTTGCCAAGGCAGCTCAGCTTCATGGGGTAAAAAAGGCATCTGAGCAATTCTCTGCTGTCTCCATCATGCTGAGATTAAAGTAAAATCTGGAAAAACAGTTTTGTATTTTGCTTGTTTTACTACCAGCCATCATATTTCAGTCATGGCAGATATATATAGATGCAGAGCCCTTGCCTAGAGGAACTCCCAAATGTTAACCACAAAAAATAATCACTAAAAGTAATTACCAACACACTGAACAACCAGTGAATGGCAAACCCTCGACATGGGAAGAATTAGCACAGTTGGTCAGAGCATGGTGCTAATAATGCCAAGACTATGGGTTTGATCCCTGTGTGGGCCATTCACTTAAGAGCTGGACTTAATGATCCTTGTGGGTCCCTCCCAGCTCAGAATATTCTGTAATTCTGTGAATTAGCTCACTTATAGGTGCACAAGCTCAGAGGGTGCTTTTCTCTCATCCTAAAACCCACAGGGACAGAGGCAGGATGCAAACATCAATGTTCCTAAGCCGCTTCCTTCAGCAGCCCGAATTTTTTAGGAGTCAGGTGCACCACTGCCTTTATGGTGCCAGCACAAATCCACATGAACCTCTGAGCTGTGCTGCTGCCATCCTGCCCTCAAGCACCCACCAGGCAGAGGCCAGACTGGCAACCCCAGGGGCACCTTCCCCTCTTCACCTTCAGGGCTGCTGTCCTGCGCTGTTCTGCCAGCAGCAGGTTGATCTCTTCTCTTGCTGCTGTAACTTCCTGAGGTTCAGGTGAATCCATGACATCCCTGTCTTCCTCCTCAGTGTTTCCTCCTTTGCTGGCATATCATGCTTGCACTCACCCTGAGCCTTCTCTGGTTCCCACCTGCCAGCAAAAAAAAAAAAAAAGGAACTTCTGGGACACAGTGACATAGCTCTAGTGATGCATAGCCTTTCATTGTGTCTGTCCAGCCTCTTCTTCCATGACAACAGCGGAATTAATTAGTCCAGACTGCTCTGGAGCTGGACAAACGATGCAAAAGAACACAATTACCTTCCTCCCTTTGCCTCCTACGTGATCTTTTCATGGAAAGAACACCCCAACACAAATTACTGCCTATTCACAGGTACTTGTTGAATATCTTTAATGTCCTAAAGATTGTTTTAACTATAAATGACCCAAATCCTAAGAAACCAGAACTTCCAGTACCCAAAGGTCATGTACAAGAAAGGTGGAAAAAAACTTTTTACAAGGGCATGTAGTGACAGGACGGGGGAATAGCTTCAAACTGACAGAGGGCAGGGTTAGATTAGATGTTAGGAAGAAATTCCTTACTGGAAGGGTGGTGAGGGTGAGGTGGGATGAGGGTTGCCCAGAGAAGCTGTGGCTGTCCCATGCCTGGAAGTGTTCAAGGCCAGGTTGGATGGGGCTTAGAGCGACCTGGGATAGTGGAAGGTGTCCCTGCCCGTGGCAGGGGGTTTTGAATGAGATGGTCTTTAAGGTCCCTTCCAACCCAAACCATTCTATGATTCTATAAAATTTACAGAGGCATTGGGTGGGTGACTATTGATAGGGAACTGACACCTACTTACAAGTTTATCCAGAAGAAAAGGATGCTGCTGCTTTTTCTGGCATGGAATCATGCCTAGAGGCACTGCATCTGAATGGAAACCATTTCACAAGCACTGAGTGACTGGACCAGGGAAGGACCAATCCAGTCTGTGCTTCCACTCAGTTTTTCCCTTAAAACACAAGTTCAGAATTAGGACCAAAAGAGGTGAGACATCTCCCATTTATACTTTAGTCTTGAGCCTAAACTCGGTGCTGTATGTGCTGGTTGCCTTATGGAGCTATAGCTTCTCCTGGTGAGCTTGGAGGTTCAAGTTTAGGTCATGCTGGAAGCCAAGGAGGGACTCAGCAGTTGTTAGGAGGTGCCTGCAGGTATCCACATGCAGCTCAGTGCTGGTGTTTCCAGCTCCATCAGGCAGTGACATCTCTGTTTGCTCCCTGGAAGCCTCCATCAGCTGTGCCCTCAAGGTGTTCATTCCTTGGCTGCTGCGTGCCTGAGGCCCTCGATGCCTCTCTGCTGCAGGAGACATTTCTGATCTGACATTAGGCCAGGTGAAATTCTGTGAAGTTGCCCCAAAACCACTCTGGGACCAGGCCGCACGTTACAAGACACTCCTTTATAGGACTCTGCTTCTTTCTGCAGTCTTGTCAAGTTCAGCCCGTGCTGAAGAAATCTGATACAGCTTTATGACTGCATTATTAGCAATAACTGGGGCTCATTGCTATGCTTTTGTGAATATAAAGGGGAAACTGCATTGCAGGAAGATCTCTTCTGCCTTTGCACACACCAAAAGGAAAAAGGTGTCTGTTTTCTGTGCTTGTTATCTAGAAATAACCTTGGCTGTTGGTAGCAGAGGCCTATTATATCTCAGGTCTAGTCTGTCAGAGAACTTGACTATTTTTGTTTCATTTCTTGCCAGATTCACTGACAAAAGGAACAATCCCTGGGGCAGAACAATCAGTGTTTTAAAATCTTCACCCTGCCCATCTCTCTATTTTTTTCTTTTTTTAAATTACATTCAATGGACCATAGAGCAGAGCTCGGTGTCCTGACACAGCCTCCGCGGTGATGCAGGCTACAAACTCGGTCACCTCTCTGTGAGAGACAGGACTCCCCACAGCAAATGCCACCATTTGATGTCAAATCTCTTTTCAAGGGCAGGTTTGTGAAACTTAACACATTTTAAGGCTGAGGAAGACGCTGAAAAGGCAATACCCAGTCACACAGTACTTCAGAGAGAGGCTCATGCAGAAAAACAACTTCCAGCTCCCCTGCCTGCCTCCACTGCCCATCGAACTGTGCTTCCCACTCTGCTCTTCTACAGGCATTCCTGAACCAGCTTCCCCAGCCATGAGAGACCCAACAAGCACCACCACAACTCCCACACACAGCTCCTCTCCTGCTCTCTTCCCTCCAGAAACCCCAGAGCCGTTCTAGCTCCTGGCTTTACCTTGCAGAACCCCGAGTTGGGGCCAACTGCACTTTTCTCCTTCTCCTGGTTCTTAACCCTTGCCCTCAGCTGCTCGATCTCCCCAGATCCATACCTGGCACATCATCCTCTGCCTTTCCATTGTTCTGCCCCTTTTTTTCACCTTCGTATTTCTCTTCTCATCTACAACTCACACAATTTGCTTTTCACGGTTCCCTTCCTCTGCATTTCTTCTCTCACTCACACTGAGCCTCTACCCCTCCTGAAGTTTGCTCTCTCTTCATCCATTGCATTTTCTATTTCCACTTGCAAGCTTTTAGTTATAGAATCATAAAATGGTTTGGGTTGGAAAGGATCTTAAAGCTCATCCAGTTCCACCCCCTGCCATGGGCAGGGACACCTTCCACTCTTCCAGGTTGCTCCAAGCCCTGTCCAACCTGGCCTTGAACACTGCCAGGGCTGGGGCAGCCACAGCTTTGCTGGGCAGCCTGTGCCAGAGCCTTGCCACCCTCACCAAATCTCTAAGGTCCACCTCCTTGGGAACTGCTTTCTCTGGTGCCTGTGTCTCGATGTTTTTTGCTCGACAGGCATAGATCGAGGTCATTTGAGATTCTTCAAAGGAGGCGCTGTCTGGGCTGATGTGTGCAATCATAACAGTCCTGCTGTTGCCCCCTAAGGAGCCCTGGAGAGATGCAGTGTCGATGTGGTTAATGTGGATGTGACAGGGTTTTATTTTTCAGGGGCAACCACTGTGGCTGAGTACCCTGCAGTTCATTGAGATTCTGGTGGAGAATCCCAATTAGGAGTGAAGGAAGTGCTGGTAAAAGACCATTCATTAGGCCCTCTCTCCATCAACAGTAAAATCAATAAGTAATTAACTTGCTACAAAAGAAGAATTTTTGCAAGAAAATCGCAATTTACACAAATGCACTGGCAGCTTCTCAGTTCTGCTCACGAAAGGAGCCTTGCCTTTCCCTCCATCTCTCCTCCTTCCCACTACCCTCTAGAAAACACATATGTCATGCAGCAGCAGTGAGAGCTCAGCACCAAGGCTTGAGGCAAGGTTCATAAATGAGGTTGTAAAGTATCCATAAAATAACCAGCATGGCAAAGAGCGTGTCTGCAACCTTTCTGATTTCCTAAGGGAGAGACAACTTATGACAGCACACAGTCACTCTCAGTCCTCCTTCCTCCTGCCCCAAAAAATTTATTGTCCAATTTCAGCCGAATCTTATAGAAGGGATGAAACATTCAAATTTTAAAACTCACTGGTCACCCGTGAGCTTAGAGATGTACGACCCACATCTACAGAATTTCTTTAACCCTACAGAAGCTCCTTCCTTAATCCTCCGAGAGGCAGAATGAACAGGTCTTTCCTGTTCCTGTTAAAGACAGAGAGAGCAGCAGCAAAGCCCAAGTGCCACGTGAGCAAGTTTCCCCAACAAATGATGCCTGGCTTCCTATTGATTTTTGTCCTTCACCCCGTAATTTCCTCCAGTTACCCCAGTGTCTCACCCCACAGTGACACTGACTGAGGAGAGAGACTGTGTGCCATCCAAAAAGGGTGACAAGAGGACTGGCAGATGGGCAGCCAGGTAGGTTAACTGCTCACCTAGGTGTTCAGAGCTAGAGCTGTAGTCTGTAAATGCTTTTTACAGCTACATCTATTCTCCCGAGATCAGCCTCCAGCATTGCACAGATGCCCTTATCACCTCCTCCCTTCTAATTGGAAGATTTGTCTCTACTGAGTTCTACCTCAATTAAGTGACTTTTCTAACACGGCAGCTTCACTGTTACTTTGGCATTTAAGTGAGGTCCACACTTCCCAATGAGAATGGTGGACATTACTTGTCCTCACAGTAAGCACTTAATTGGCTCTAGTTTTTACAGCTATGTTTTATTAATCTGGAGCAGTACAGCTACAGGGACTATTTTACCTGTTGGACCATATACAAAAATGGTTGCACTGGAGCCAGAAATGTAGCACTGGAAAATCAGCAGACTCCTCCTATCAGGCTTTTTGTTGTGGACACACATACTTCCTCCTAATTCAGTCAAAAAAAGCACAAACTTTTGGTCAGGCACAACAGCTGTCTGAATGATCTATACCTAATTATATTCCCTGTGATTTTCTCACTATGTTTTAGAAATTTCCTGGGCTTTGGAAGGATTCGCAAGCTGTTTGAATTCTGATACATCATCAGAATGAGCAGAAAAGCACAGAGGTTTATTGAATTTTCTAAAGGCAGGCAAGATGCAGGAGCCTACTGAATGAAATATCCTTCAATATCATTATTTTATTGGACTCTGAACATGAAATGCTTTGGGTTTTTTGTGTCTGCTGAAGAAGGGAGTAAATTCACTACCTGACCTTTCCTTTATTGAGAAGCCACTGAGCTTCCAAAAATGTCTTAGATGGCATACAAGGGTGAAGTTTGATGTGAAAGAGAACACAGGTGCCTGAGCTGCTGTGAGAAGCAAGGCTGCAGTCACATCGTGGTGATCATAAAATTCAGGTGCTGACTGAATCCTCCCAGTGCACCTTTCCCTTGGCTGCAAAACACGGCTTGCTGAGGGCACCAGAGCTCCCTTCACGAGCCTGCAAAACCACAGAACACAGGGAAGAGCTGTGGGAGCAACAGAGCCAGCAACGTGGCAGTGACTTCATGCACCAGAGAGACAAAGCTGTTCACCCCTGCTCAGGTGTGGTACACCTGGTGAGGGCCAGTGGGGGAGGGAGAGGCAGAATGAACACGTCTCCCCCACTTCTCTGGCAAAAGGGAAACCCTCACAGCCCTCTCACCTTCAGCACTGTCACCTTTTATCTGGGTGACAAGTGGCCTCTGGGCTGTGCTGTTCTGTTCACCTGCCAAAAAACATTTATCTAAGCAGGAAAAACAATTCTGACGTTAAACCTTAAAAAAAAAAATGGAAGGCTGTTACCTGGGTTGGTGTGTGATCAAAAACCATGCCAATACAAATGTTTTTCCTCAGGATCTGTTAGCTCACAGGATGTCATCTGGATCTCAGCTTGGATCCATCAGGACCACCTTCTGGTATGGGATAAAGTCAGAGCGAGAACTGTTAGGTCTGGGTTTGGTTAGGAGCCTGTCGGGATTCCTCACAGCACCATCCCTCGGCCCGAGGAATGCTGCACTGCAGCTTTGCCTGGAAAACACTCACACACGCAGAGGGCTGAGGCCGACAGACTGGGTTTTGCAACTGATGTAGCAACTTCTGCAATGTGGGGCACTGCAAAATCCTTAGAAGGGCCGTTGAGCAGCAAAACGGCCGCTGGCGTTGGGTAAGAGCGGAGCCTGCAGGGACACAACAGACCCCGGGCAGGCAGGGAGGGAGGGACAGCACCTCTTACCTCAATTTTCAGCTAAGATTCAGACAGAAGAGCTGAGAAAGAAAATAGGTTCCTCAGCAGAAAAATTGCCCGAAGCCTTTTTGTACAGAAGGACTGAGGAAAATATCTGCATTGCTCAAGGACAGAAACTTCATTCCATGTCTGGCTTTTAGTAAGGAAAAAAGCAAAGGTGAGAAAGGAGCTGCAGCAAGTTACAGAACTGGTTCTGTTTCTTTTCAGTCCTTTAGGACTTATTTTAGCACATGGTTATCACAGTGTATAGTTACTGTGGAGAATGGGTTTCTTCCTCCTCCACCGAGAGGGCTCACAAGGAGATGCTCAAGGGAAGGACAGAGAACCCTGTGCCTCCTTCTCCAGAGCAGCTTTAATGCTCTCTCAGGTAAACAGATCATTAGATAAGCAATTAGAGCACAGACTGACAGAATAACCCCACTGGTGCCCCAGGAGAGAGACAAGTGTCCAGGACACATGTCCATGGGGTTCAGGAAACTTCAGAACTTCAGGGTTTCTTTTTCTTTTGCATTTCCCGCTGAATTCCAAGTCTCTAACAAGTATCTCTTTGATACGCAAGTTTTCAATTACCAGAATTATTTTGTTGTTGTTCTTGTTTTAATTCTTTCATTTTCACTGGTCCAGCTCAGGCCTTGAAACCTGAAGCAACACAAGAACAAACTCCGAAGGGAACTCCTGGTTTGTCCTTGGTGGCAGCATTTGCCTGCTAAGGCAGACTGACACGTAATCATGTGCACAGGCCAGTGTGACGGGCAGGAGCGGCGCCTGGAGAATGAGGCCAGCCTGTTTCCTTGAGAAGTTTGTCCTGTCACACTTTCAGGCCCCTCTTACTGAGCTCATGTGACAGCCAAATTTTGCTCACACGGTGTATCCATGCGTCCAAGAGTTCTCCTCTTCCAGTCTGGGGCTTGTCTAAGCAGCAGTATTCTAAAAGCACAAATCTTCTACTGTTTCATGGAGGCATTAAAATATAACAAGCCACAAGCAAAGTCAATTTTGAGTTAGGATTAATAAGCAGACAGAAGCAGTTCTAAATGAGTTCAGCTGGGAGTAAAAATAGCAGGGAACATGAATGCAAATCAAAATACACCAGGAAATTTAAGTACTTTGACTGCCCAGTCAATTAATTTGCTTCCATAATTACAGTTATTTGCATTATTAAGAGAAAAGAATTCTCATAGACAGAAGTTACTCAGACTAATGTAATGCACATTTCCTTCCCAGATTTCCATTAGAGAAAATAGATCTTGGGGAAGATGATGCAAGTCTGAATAAGCTGTATAAAAATAAAGCTGATATCCTTGTGAGATTAACGGCTGCTTTAAAACAGAAAATAAAAAAAAAGGATATTTCACAGGTAAGGTGCTAAACAAAAATTGCATTTGTAATCCATAAAGGGGAAAGAGAGATTCATGCTCTCTTTGCTTCTTAGGGCTGCTATCATGTGACTGCTGTGTGAAGACAAGATATATTACAGAATCAGTGTGTGTTCAGGAAGGGTTCAGAGAAAGATCAGCTGAAGCACAATAAAAAATAATGGGATTTACATCAAAAATGAAGGTAAATAACAAGGGCACAATAAAAATATGTAAATAGATGTAGCAATGTAGAAGAGGTAAGCAGGAGCCTCCTGCAATTCCTGCCTCTTAGAGAGGTGAGCAAGAGGTGGAAGATGCAGAACTGGAAAAAAAGAAGTACCACTGCCTGGGAAGCTGCATCCCTGCTGTGTCTCAGGAAAGGCAAGAGTTTTGCAGGATTTGAAAGCAAGTGCTTGCACGTGAACCAGAAGAGCCAGAGGCTTGTGGTGGCCCATGGGGTACCCGGCAGAGTCCCTGGTGCCCATCACGGGGGCTGCCCTGTACCCAGGCACAGCCCCCCAGCTCACCTGTACCCAGGCACAGCCCCAGAGCTCACCTGTGCCCAGGCACAGCCCCAGAGCTCACCTGTACCCAGGCACAGCCCCCCCAGCTCACCTGTGCCCGGGCACAGCCCCAGAGCTCACCTGTACCCGGGCACAGCCCCAGAGCTCACCTGTACCCAGGCACAGCCCCAGAGCTCACCTGTGCCCAGCTCCCCTGCTCTCCCACTCTGCAGGCAGTGAGTGCAGCTCCCTCCACCTCAGCATCACTGAGGGCAAAGGGCCACCTGCACACACAGCCCCAGGTGGCTTTTGTGTGCTGAGGCCACCCAGAGCTCCCTGCAGCAGGGCTCAGCTCTGGGCAAGCACCAGCCACCGTCACAGCTTCTTGCTGTGTCTCTTCTGCTGATCAAACCTGAAATATTAAAGCTTTAAAGCCCAGAGAGTTTAATGAAGTTTATAAAGTTTAAATCAGTTCATTCACTCATGATTTGCACTTTTATCTTGACAAATTCTTCCTCCCTCTGCCTCTCTTTCTGTCTCTAAGACAGCAGGACTCCGACTGATTGACAGGGAAGGTGGCAGAGTGAACTCAGCTGTGTCATTGCTGCAGCCAGCGGGCACCTTCGGAGGTCTGGGACCCTGGTACCCACAGTGGTAGTGCTGAGCACAATTACGGATTCCTCCGGTGTTCCCAAAACACTGATTAAAGTTATCCATGACAAAGAAAGGGAATTGCATTTCACTAAGTACCCATTTTGTTTAATCCCAGGTAGCAATCATTATGAGCCTGTTCAACGAGATCAGAGCAAGTTGGCCCTGATATGTGCAGGTCCCGCAGGGTTCCTCAGGAGCTGGAATTCATCTGGAATTCATCACAGGACTGGAGCGATTATAAAGTAGCAATTAAGTGCTAGTGCCTTGTGCCACAACTCTATCAGTCAGAAACACTCTGCTCTGTTCGAAACATAGACATAATTTGACTCAAAGGTTTAAAACACAATGGCACAACCTATTTGTCAGCATTAATAACAGACAAGAGCATGTGTGTTTAAGCCTGCTTAACCCACAGGTGAAGCCACAGAGGAAATGCTGCTGTGGGGTTAATTGGGCCCCCCGAAGCTGGGGTCCTGCTCTGGCCCTCACTCACTGTGGGCGAGCAGCACGGTCCCAAACCTGTGTGCCTGGCAGAGGGGCTGTCTGAAATCCCACTAAAGAACTGCCTTTGGGATCTCGGATGATAACAGAGATTTGAAAAATTCTGTTTTCACCTTTCCATGGCTGTTTTCGCTTTCATGAAACACAGTGACATCCCCTTTGCAGCTCCTGGCAGAAGAGCTGATGCTGCTAAAACATTTCATAGTGCACAGGAACGATGCTGTACCCAGCGAGCACTTAATCAAAACAGACTTGTTCTACAGCCCCACCAGTCACAAGCAACTAGTTTCTATAGGAACCAGATTTATCTCCACAATAACAAGCCATGTACCAATTAAATGAGGGTTTCACCAACAGCTCCCAGTCTCAAGCACTGTAATAGACAATTTTGAGTAGTTCCAGCAGCAGCAAAGGAACATTTCTTCACTGTGAACATCTCAGGGCACCAGGTGAGCTCCTTAGCTTTGGACAGCTTTTGATATTCACAAGAGTAAATTAATTGCAGTTTCATCAGCTGCCTAAACGGGGCTGAGGGACATTGCTAGGAGCAGCTCATTCCCACATCTCTTAAAAAGCATTTAAAAATATTATCCTGTACACCATAATACCACATTCTACAGGAGGTGGAGGGGATCGTGCAAGGCTCTTGGACAGCCCTAAACTCCAGAATGGTTCAGTTAATCACTGCATTTGGGAGCCCCAGACACTGAGGGTAAGAAAACAAACCCAAATGAGCAGCATGTGGAGCCAGGTCACACCAAGTACTAAGGCTTTTCCTTGCATTAGAGAGGAATGCAAGGTATTCCACATATTATTGACTTTATTTTAAACAATTCCAGTTAGAGCAGAGGTTTCTGTGTCCGCCCCAATCCTGTCTCAGCACACTGTGAGAGCAGTGCTTCAATTTAACTGAGAGGCACGGGGTTGAAGGTTAAAACTTGGGAGAGGATTACATTTTCAAAGCATTCCTCTTACTGGGATCAACACAGAGATGCTGAGGCCCTGCAGGAATGGTGAGGACTCCGGCAGGCCTTTAATCCCAGCTGCTTTTGGCTGCTTATTGTGAATCTGTCACTCAGGTCCCAAAGAGATGGGGACAATGAGGGTCACTGTCCAAGGGGGACACCACCAGCACCAGCACCTGCCAGGTGACCCAGCCTCACCTTCCCCACTGCACATTTTTCTCTGCAGATTACTTACACACAGCTGCTTTAAATCATGCATGAATAGTGCAAGTCTGTTTTTTCCCCCCTGACTGGACCAGGGAGCCCAGGAACAGCAGGAGTCCATGCATTACAGCAACCCATTAAAAAAACCCACAAGAAGATCACCCTTTGTATTCATTATTTATTGACAGTAAAGGAGTCAAGGCTCATAGAAGTTACAGCAAGGCTTAACTAAAAAATACTAGAATTGAAGAAGTTAAAACTTAGTCACTTGCTCTACTAAAATTTGTTCTGTGAAGTTTGCATTAAGGGCTGTAGATGGTTAAAAGGTCATGAGAATATTTGTTACAAATTCAAAATAAAGACAGTGAAGACTAGCCCGGGATTATATGAATTGGTCCAGTTAATCCTGCTATTTAAGAACAATCATTAAAAATACTTAATACAATACTTAAACAAAACTAAGGAGAGATACCATCTTAACGCTTAAGGTTTGTTTCCTTTCCCACCCAAATTCTGGACCCTTAAAGGCACTCAGTGGAGGTACAAGTGTGGGAAGCCTTTTTTCCCCACCCTACATAGCTCTAGCCAGTACCTACAAACCTGCTTCTGCTTGGACCATCCTTCTGAAGCCCTTACAAAGGCACAGGCTGAGAAGCAGTGGCAGAGAACTCGAAGCTACACAGAGGGATTCAGTCCTACAGGACCCTTCCTCCCTACTCCACCTCCCAGTGCTATTCCACGATATGGCAAAGAGGATAATTTACCAAATACATTCCCACAAAGCAATTTCAGCAGCACATAACTTGCAAAAAGCATTTGAAGTAAGAAACACAAGAGAAAAGATGAAGTAATTGAAGGGAGTGATGTCAGAAATGCCAGTGTTAGATGAGAAAAGGCCTGAACTGCTGGTCAAGATCTAATCAGCTTCCAGAGCTGCTGCAGGAACAATTTTGGATTCAATTTTTATGTTGTTTTTTTCCTCCACTGATGATCTGCACTTCAGAGAAGCATCTTATAAGAGAACTCAATTTACTCAACATTGGAATTACATTTCATTACTTTGAAAACAGCCAGGAATAAAACACGGTAGCCTATTAAACCTTCATAGCATGGAAACAGGAGAAAAAAACCTGTCAGCTCAATTTGTGACTTAGAAAATGGTTGAGAAGTCAGCTCTTCACAACCAAAGGGTCATAAAAAATGATTCCTGCTATGCAAGTTCAAGCCATCATTCTTCACCACGAGGGTGCTGAGGCCCTGGCTCAGGTTGCCCAGAGAAGCTGTGGCTGCCCCAGCCCTGGCAGTGTCCAAGGCCAGGTTGGACAGGGCTTGGAGCAACCTGGAATAGTGGAAGGTGTCCCTGCCTATGGCAGGGGGTGGAACGAGATGAGCTTTAACATCCTTTCCAACCCAAACCATTCCCTGATCACCGGAGAACTTTGCTGTGCTCTAAGTTCTTCTGCACTGTTTTTCGAGAAAGTATTTCTTTGCAGTCCAGTTGAGAAATGAGGCTGGGGAATACTGTGGAGTAAACTTTAATCAACTCTGTACCTGTCTACATGGATTATGAACGAACAAATGCAGAAAACTGGAAATTAATACAGACTTTTGGAAAAACAACACGTGGTTAAAGAGTGAATTGTTGACACTAAAGTCAGTCCCATTTATGGGAAAATAATTTTGAAAATGGTGAAGAGGATGTGGGAGTTAATTGAGGCACTTGTGCATTGGCCATCACAGTAAATTTGCCTAATGAGAAAGTAAGTGCTGAGAACATCCCTGTCCCTTGGCCACCTGCAGCTGAGCGAGGCTGCCCTGTGCCCAGAGGGCCTCCCACTCCAGAGCTGTCCCACCCTGCTGCACAAGTGAGCCCTGGGCTTAAGGAAAGCCAGTCAAGAGTGCTCACCTTGGCAACTTCCCTGCCCAGTCCAGGAGAAGAGACAGGAACATCCTCATTCTCCAAGGGCAAGAAGAGGCCAACCTCTCTCACTGACTGCTCTGACTATATCCAGTTCTACTCTAAATATAAATATAAATATAAATATAAATATAAATATAAATATAAATATAAATATAGAGAAGCTGCTGCACCAGCTCTGAGTACAGTTCTCCCTACTGAGCTCGGAGGGCTTTGGAAATGGAACCAGGTACTGTAAGAGGGAGCAAAAGGCACGTGGACAGAGCACTGTTCTAGAAGTCTGCAATTTTCACTAATAAGACACAGTAACCCAGTAATTCCTGAGGCTTTTATCAGTTTGCAAATGGTTTAAGAATCCAGTCATTTTCTAGTCACTCCACCACCATGAACAGGTCAGTGTGACAGATTAATGAGCTGTACCACATTGTAAAAAACAAACCAACCACAACGCAAAGCCAGAAGGGCCATGAGGAACCAAGATTGGAAAAAATTCCAAAGGAACCATTAGCCAATACAGCAATCACACTCTTATTACTGGGTGATGTTTGACTTTGATCATTCAGGGAAAGATTCCCTACAAACAACACGTAGCCAGCCTGGTTTTAGTATAGGTCTGCTTTTATTTCCATATTCAGCTCTTTGAGGGAGACATCCTTTCACAATCTGAAAGGAGGAGGGTATAGCCCGCTGTAGTGCTGCTTCAGCACACTAAAACACATCATACGAAAAATGGTTCTGGTGACTTTTCCCCAACCCAAACGAACACCTGTCCGTGCCCTGGGGACACGGAGAGAGCCCTGCAACCCAAACATCGTGTGTGTGAGACAGGGGTGCACTGGTGAGTCTCACCTCACTGGCAAGAGGCAAAAACTGCCAGCTGGCGAGGACTGCACGGGAGTCAGGAAGTAAATACTGGTAGTAGTGGATTTAAAAAGAAAAAAAATAATAGTCAAACCCTAGAAAAAAAAAAAAAGAATATAAATTTAAAAGCAGCGCCTTTCCAGTATCTCACTGCAACAGGCAGCAAGACTTAAAGGCACTACAATGTGTCAGAATGGAGAAAATCTGGTGCATCCACCCTTCTAGAGTGCAAGAATATGGATTAAGAATTCCAAAGTTGATATAGGCTTTCGGAAAACGAACAAACTTCTTTTCAGCACAAGATCTGGTGGAGCTGCAGAAAAACAAAACAAGAGGTGAGTTAGCTACTGTGCTTTTATACCAACAGCTCAACCTCAGCAGCTGAGCTGAGCTGGCGAAAGGCTACACCAGCTTGTATTTCACCTCTTCCTAAACTCATGTGGTTTAAATCCATACATTAAGCAACTTCTCTCCCTCTTCCTTCCATAAAAGGATTTCCCATGTATGGAACATAGATAAGCCAGACCCAAATGTAGTCAAAGGTATCAAGGCTATTATTTTTCTACAGCTCCAAGAGGCACATGTTGCACCTGAGCTCTTTAGAAATCTGGAGGATGAAGAACTGCAGTGACTTAGAGCTGCATATTTCCAGTCTCCCCTTCCTCAAGTGAGATCCTAAATACGACAGAGCAGGAACCCACTGCAAGTTTTAAATCCTATGAGTGTCTCCACTATCAAGGGATTTTTCCTCCGTAATACAATGTCTAGCTCCCTAAAAGACATTTTCCACAGCAGGGGCTGGAAGTAGCCTCCATCACCAACATAAAATATATGAATTCACAAGAAGGAACTGGGAAAAACACTGAATGAAATAAAAGATTTCAGCAACAAGCCATGACAGTCAGTACACAAAAATCTACTACCACGTGAACTCTATCCAACTTTTCTAGAAAACACTAACTGACTTCATGCAGATATTTAAACATCACCTCAAAATTTTATCAGCCCACAGACAAAAGCTGTATAATCTTTAATACAGTATTTAAACTCTGCCTAGTCTTGGACTAAAATGCAAATCTTCCAAAAGGCAAAATTCCTATCTCATACTAACTACAATTCCTCCTACAGACAGAACTTACAGCCTCTGCAATACACTGTGTTCAGAGGCTGACCCTGACTCTGTCGTAGGTTTGATCTCTCTGGCAAGACAGGACATACACAGGAGTCTGCTCACTACAACTCACAAACCTGACTGTCTGCAATTACTTTTTAAAAAAAGCTTTTGTCTCCTCTAGCCACAAAAAAAAAAAAAAAAATTCAGAGAACACCACATTCACCAATGCAACAGACAAACCCAACTCTCTCAAGCAAGTTATCAACTCTATAGCAATAGTTGACAGAAAGTTTCTCTCTACTCAGAGTTATGTTATCTTACCACAGTTTTATTAATTACTCTGGTTCTGCAAGGGTAATAATTTCTTCATTGATAAAAAATTCCACAGTCTCCTCCTCCCAGTCATCAACATTGCTGTCCAGCTCATCTGTGTCTACCCCTGCAATGGAGAAAACATCAGCACTGAACACATCCAACGAGGCAGCAATGGAATGATTGATGCTCTTGGCAGAAACAGTCCTTAGACCAGCAGTGAAACAAGAGGTATTTGGTGCTTTAAATCCTAACAAGTACATGCAAAATTTATTCAGGGATAATCAAGCCATTACGGTCTCCCACTACAGTTTTATCCTATGGTCAAGCCAATGCCTTTTTTTTCCCCCTTTAAATCCCACCATGATTCAGGATAAAAAGTACCAAAAACCTCCAGGGAACACGGGACTGGCTTTAGCAGGAAGCAGAGGGAGAAGAGGAGAGGACGAGGCCCCGAAGGAGGCGTTCCTGCGTGGTGTTGCCCGGCCCCGAGCCTCACCCCCGCGCAGCTCCAGGCGCGCGTTGCGCTGCTCCATGTACAGCTCTTGTGCCATCTTGCGGTATTTCCTGAACTCCTCCATCATCGTGCGCCGCCGCTCCACCAGCTCCTGCAGGGGCACCACGGGGCCGTCAGACCTCCCCACGGAACCAAACCCGCACCCCGGGCGTTCCTCAGCCACTCAAACTTGGTTCTCACAAACACCTTCTAAAAAGATTCTCTTCTGTAACCAAAATGCTGTTTTGGTGAGTGGTTTTTTTTTAAACTGAAATAGTTTTTCTTATTTTAAACTCTGGCTAATGCAGCAACACGCTAAGAACTCCAGAGTTTTACCACCTTGGTTTAATGAGGTAACACCAGCTCCTCTCCAGACTCTTTACAGTAGCACCTCTCTGAACTACCCATTGGACTAATTCTAACCATCTGGATTCAAATGAACACTTGTCATACAGGAAATGTAACTTACGTATCACCAGTACCAACTAAGGATAAGCTAGGAGAGTTTAATCTATAATGTATTTCGAAAGTGTCTTACCTTTGAAGCTTTGGACTGGCTCAGGCGATCCTTCTGCTCAAATATCTTCGAGTATTTCTTCAGGTCCTTCTTAATTTGCTGTGAAACAGGACATTTTATTTCAACTGGAGTACCAAACTAGCAATTACAACCATCATCTTCTCTAAGAACTCCTTTGGTAGGCCTAGGCAGGCTATGCCTTTCTGAAAAACATCTCTCTGCCAGGCAATTTCCCTTTACTGTAATTTTGTTCTTCCTGGCTGATAGATCGTGTAAGTGCTTCTGTACACATACATCTAGCAAAGTCTGAACAGCAAAATTCAATCTTGCTCTTCTTTATACCCTTTCATCATACCCTAACTGTAAGAACAACTAGCAACCATTTCTATTTTGAGCTTATAATACAGTTAGTATCTGCAGACATTCCCAGAAGTGAGGTCCCACACAGCAATGTATTTACTCACACATTCAGGGCAAAAGGCAGTTGGGTAATAAGCCTCATCCTCAAGAAGAGGGAGCAAACCAAGTATGCTTTGCACAGCAAATCCACGTCAGCACAAAGTCCCTGGAATACCCTACCTTTATCTGATCCTCGCTGAGCAGGGTAGCTGGTCGTGGTCTCCAGAGCAGCTGGCAGAACCTGTCTTTGTTGTTTTTCTGAAGCAGACGGCCTTGGAAGGTCCATAACCAATATGCATTGTCCACCTGGAAGAGCAGTGCAGCAGCTCAGCCAAGATAAGCTTTAACTTAACACTGGAGTCCCCAGAAATTAATGTTTAAAACTGTGGTGCAAGTTAAGTCATTTGACCAGTGACAGGTGTTCATTTTCTCTTCCTAATCAATAGCCCTTTCCAATACCCCTGGGAGCACAAGCAGGGGTGGGGAAAAGAGGTGCATCAGTACCTTGTGGCTCCACCAAGACACAGAGGTGACAATGTATCTGCCCGTGGGGTCCCACTCCACGTCCGAGGCCGTGTAGTGCTCCGCGATGTTCATCATGGTGCAGTCGGACGTGTCAACAAATGCTAAGGCACCGTTCATGCTGCACAGGCAAAGCAAGACACTGCTTCACACACCAGCACAGCCTGGGGTTTTAAAAGCATTTCACAAGCTGCATGTCTACAACTCCCTCCTTACAAACAAATTCCCACAGCAGCCAAGAGGCAGGTTGGTACCGGTCTCTGTGGCTGGAAAGGAACGCGGTGGATAAAAACAAAACACCGTGTAAGAACGACACTTTTGTTTCTATGTTCAGTGACCCTTAAGAATACAAATAAAATGGGTTAAAGTCACAGTAAAAATATGCTCTAGGCAAGCTACAGCCAAAGTTTAACAATCATACGCTTAGCATAGTAATGAAGAAGAGATTAAAGAAGAATTCTAAGATGAACAGCAGTGCTTGTTTGAAAGCACGTGAAAGCAAATATTACTTGACTGGTTAATAATAATAATTTTCACCTGCTCTGAAATGAAACCTTTTTGATAATTCTTTCACAAAGCAGCACTGTCATTAACAGGTATTGCCCATGAAAGGGCACAAGGCTATGACAACGAATACATCACAAGAGCCCCATACACATCCAAACTGGATTGGCTCAGAGTCAGTATTTAACTTAAATAGCTGAAAGGTGTTTCTAACTATCCACTTTTCTTGAAAAATGCACTCATTTGATGTGGCAAAAATAGGAAGTGAGAGCTGCAAAGGACTAAGCTACATCATGAAGTTGCATCTGTGCTCCACCTTTGCTTTTGCACAGCTCTATCAGGATTACAGCAATCAGCATTCACAGGGACACCAAACACTTCTTGGTGAGACACTGTAGCTCTTTTTCTCTTTAAAATGAATGTGGTGGTGTTCAGCAACCTGTGCAACACTCACCTTCTGAGGCCAGCCAACACTACAAACTGCCCCTGGGGACTCCAGAATATCGTGTTTGCCTGCTGTTTGTCAAATGTTTCTGAAAAGAAACAAAGCAAATTCAGAAAGAGATCTCAATCCAATGCCATCAATTACCTTACAAGCATCAGCCCCACAGATTTCTTACAAGAGATCACAAACAGCCACAATTTTGAGTTTACTGCATCTATTACCACGCAAAATGCTTGGGATCTGCACTTTTCACTTGTTTTTCACTTACTTATGAGTTCTATTTTCCCGTTGTTTTTAACATGGTAAAAGGAAACTGAAATTCGTGGAGTTTCTCCATGCAACACAGCAAACTTGCTTCCATTTGGTTCCCAAGCAAAGGCTATGATGCTTTCTGTAACAAGAGGAGACAAAACTCTGTTAAAGGACAATAAAACCCTCTGATTTCAAGTAGCAACCAAAGAAAACCAAGATACTGAAGAGAGAGAACCCATCAGTTAACAGACTTTCTTTTAAAACAGAGGTTGATAAGGCAAATGCAGGGAGTTAGGGGAAGTGTTTCTAACTATAGCTCTAAGTCTCACATCTTCTACAAAATACACTCATATTGTCAGCCCTACCATCTTTATTAATAACACATTTTCAGTTCTGTCATTTTCCAAGTCAGTCACAAGCATGAAAAGCAACAGAAGTTTTCTCATTTTCACATAAGACATTCTGCAACATTATCAAGCTCCTTTTCAAAGGGTTAAATTCCTAATTATGTCACATGCTGACAAGAATTTCTAAGAAACACACAAGCATCTATACAAAAAAGTTCAAGCTCAAAAGTAAGGAAATTCTTGGCGTTACCTTTCATTTCCACCACATCCACTGGCACCTGTTTCTCTCTCATGCGGAATATTTCAAAGTTGGTCACTACTCCCTGTAAAGGCCAAAATCAGCTCGTTATCCAGCACAGAAACAACAGAGTAAATAATTTTATCACTAGGCATAGAAGGACAACTCCACAATTAGCCTGTCAGGACACAGGATGAGAGTGAGTCAAGGTTTATTCCTTTAATGAGAGCAGATAAATGCAATATGCCTCCTTACCAAACACACTCCAAATTTGTGCTGATTAAGAATAACTTCAGAATTGTACAAGAGCATTTTTTTTTCAGAATGTTATAAAATTTAATTAAGACAGATGAACATGTGGCACACTATGCAGCTTGACCTACATATTGTTCAACAGCTGTTTAATTGTGAGCAGGAGAAGATGTGAGGAGGCATAGATCTTTCAGACACCAAGAGGCCACTAAAGTCAAAGCAAATCCTGGATGCAAACATTACATACATTTTGCTTTCCACATGCTTCAAATTCAAATGGAAAAAATTAAAAATAGCTTTGACACAATATAATTTACACTGCCTCTATTAAAAGGCAGTACTGTAAGAAAAGGAAGCATGAGACAGACCCAAATTTTACCAATAAAATCAGAACCCATGTACCTGTGTGCCTTTGGGAGTCCTGTCTACCTTCACACACAGGTAGTCCCCGTTCTTCTGCCAGTGCAGTTTACAATCTACTACATTGAACAAATTCCGCACACGGATTTCTTGTCTAGAAGGCAGCTGCATCAAAGTCACTCTTGCTGGGATGTCTTTGTCCTCAGGCACCCAGAAAGCAATTATGTTACCACCTGGAGACCATGAGAAGTCTCTACAGGAACAAAGTTAAAAACATGCTATTTTAATTTTTAGTTAGAGATACTACAAGCAGAAACCACTTTCCTCCTCGTATCTGAATGTTGCAGACAAAGATCAACTCTCAACAATAAGAACAGGCACAGACACATAACTGTGGGCAGTTTAATAATGATACCAAAACACATTTTTAAGCAGCTATTTAAATTTGCTATATCACCAGTGTTGTCTCATCAGTACATCTCACCAAAAAGCAGGAGTTACACACAGAGTAAATGCCAGAGATCTAGGAACAAATGAGCCAAAAAAACCCCACCCTACTGAATTACCATGGAGACCATCTTCTTGCACCTGGGTACACTTAATTTTCTTGTTGGTTTACAGAGACGTATTTTGAAAACTCTCAGAGGAGTCAGTGTGTCTTGTGCAGACACAGCACACTGCTCTGAGCCAGCACAACCACCTTGTTAGGGAGATATTCCCTAACAAACTGCATTCCAGTCTGGTTCCTTTGTAAACAAGCAACAGGACTCCCAAGCTAGACCCTGGATTAAGCAATACCACAAAGAGGATTTCAAAGCACAGAATCTACCACGTGTGTTCATCAACAAATGGAGAGTTTTCCATTTCTTTTTGCCACTTTGTCTAATTTGACCACCTCAACATGTAAAGCTCTTTGCTCCAGGCAGCAGTCTAAAGATTCCTCACCACAACAAATCCCCAGACTAAAAGAATCCAGCTAAAGAGCACAGTTATGATTACAAGGGAATAGACTCACCTTATCCCATTGATTTTCAAGCTCTTTTTGTCCAACAAACCCATAGACTAGAAGATGAGAAAAGGATGAATTTTCAAGTTAGTAACATTCTTATATTTACACACATACTTTCTATTCTCATTATTATGCAAAGAAAAAGGCAAGAACTTACAGGTGTTTCATAGATGCTGAGGGTATCTGAAGTCATTCGAGCAAAGAATTTACCATCATGACTCCATCTACGCAAGAAAGAAAAAAAAAATAAACTGGAACTGCCTTTTTATTAAATGAAGTCTGGGACTACAACTCTCTTACTCTGTTTCTCAACCTACTTAAAAATAGGCCAGTGAGCTGAGTTTTCACAGTGGAATCCTCTCTTCTTTTGGCCAGTCAGAATATCCCAGATGATGATAGCCTGAGGGTCATCCTGTGTGTCCATCAAAGGGCTGAAGGTCACTAAATATCTACAAAAGAAATAATCCATTTCACTATTGAAACTTCATCTAACATATCAGTACCAGCAGCCTTTCATCCAAGTAGTATTTAAATACCAGGCACTTTGAAACAGCAGTTTCTCTGATGGGATTTTTCAGGGGAGGGAAAAATAAGAACAGGATGATAAAGGAGGAAAAAGCTTCCCTGGCTTTTTCCCTCTGGCTGAAAAGATTCTAGATTTATGTGCAAGTCTTTCCAGATTGATGTTACACGGGAGGGGAACTCACCAAATACACTGTTACCCATTATATAGTTTTGACATGAGAACAACATTGGTTTCAAAGCAAACATAAATCATTGACCTTATCCAACCCAAACTACAGGGATGCTGGACTTCTCCACTGGAAGGTAAATAATCTCTTTAATACAATAAAGCATAAAACCCAACAGCTTCCAAATACATTACTTGAAAACTACCAACACAAGATGCATCTCAGTCCTGAAATTATTTTATCCTTCTCTCCAGAGCTCCTTAATGTTCAAGAAATCTTAAGGAATTAATTTCAGCGCTACAGACTTGGGAGGATGCTACTCATGCCTCATGCTTCTGACCCCTCAGCCCGAAGCAATGTCACGCTCTGTACCTTTCACAGGGTGAGAAGTCAATAAGCTGCACTCCTTGGTGACTAAACCTTTGAATCTGCTTGAACTTCTCTCCACCCCACAGCGCGATGCCTCTCTGGTGGAACGTGGCCAGGTAGGTGCCTTTGGGAGACCAACGGACGTAGGTCTCTGTCCACCTCTGGATTTTTAAAAAAAAAAAAAAGTCCACACGAAAGTTTAATTTCATGCTGTGCTCCTGAAAGGGAAAGAAGTAACGCGTGGCTTGTAGCAGAACATTTTGTAAACCCCTTTACTAAGTGAAGATCTCAGGATTTGTGATAATTGTGACTGATTGTGGAGTTTAATTTCATGCACATAATGTACAGTACCTATTCTTCAGGTTGAAAACTGTCAGTTGAGATCTTTTCAACTTACACATCACCGAAGATGTTTTTCGGGACAGTGGCATCCTTTGTGTAGTAACAATTAAACCCACCTAACAGCCTGGGTTTCCTTCTTTCAGCCTTGGTAAGAACGTAACTCTTCTCAGAAGTAAGGGTAAGTATTTCAAATTTCTGAACAACACAGCTCTGGACCTTCAGCTAAGTTAGAGAGGTCTCAGCAACACAGACCACAGCCAGAGACCATGATGAGCAAATATTCTCACCATCCCAGAGCCAACTTCCTTCTACTGTAATGCACAATGGTTATTAAGGAAAATGCTCCTGGGTCCTAACAGTTCCCAGCAAGTCCAGTGCCTGCAGCAGACAGGCAGACTAACTCTCCCTCTTTTATGCCATTACCAAACCAGCTATTCCTCTTTAACACCTCTGTGGTCAGCACAAAAGCAAGGAGTCATCTGAAGCAGCAAACATAAGCACATATTCAGCTCGAATGAATAGTGCTCCTCAAACTCTGACTTTGCATTCTCAGGTCTTTCTGAATCACCTATAACAGAGAGATGAAGGAAACTAATGGGCATCATAGACCAGTAAAAAAAAAAAAAACAAACACCACCACAAACTCCAAAAATTCACAGTTCTCTTACTTAAGCAGATAAGTCTAATTCTAAAAGATGTGATTTCACCACTCTTCACAAGGAAGAAAAAATTATTTCAGCAATGGGAAAAAGACATTTTTTTTTTTTTAATTAAAAAGCTGCAATGTCATAAAATGAAGGAGACTGGCAGCGTATCTGCAATCTCCAGCACTTCCAGGACACTCACTGCTCTGTCCTCAATTTGAACAGGTTCCTTGATGTCATTCCAAAAAATGGATGTCCGGTCTCCCGACTCGAAGATTACACTGTACTGATCCCTACAGTCAGGGTCTTCCAACCAGTATCGGAGATTCCCCTGGGAAAAACAGAGCAAAAAGACTATTAGTGAGTCAAAGGCTCAGTCAACAAGTTCCACAAATTAGTATCCACCTGGCAGGTGGAAGCTGGTCTTACCAGAGAGTGCAACTTTGGGGTCTTACCACTGCAAACAAGTTTTTGAAGTGAAATTAAACAATTCCAGTTACTGGATGCTGGAGGCTGAGAGCACACCATGAACACGTGGACCTTCAAGGCGGTTTGATGATGTTTAATACTTATTTTAAACAAGAAGCCACTTGGCATTTGGTTTTTAAAGAAAAAACAAACTATCCTTTCTTCCACCAGACTATTTACAAAGCAGCTGGTAACAAACACCAAAGTTTGCCTCAAACAATTAAGAATATAAAATCTATTTTTAAATGACTTGTGCAAAATTATTATTTACTCTTCAATAATAGGAGTAAATTAAGCTTTACACTATGTGTAACTATTAAGCAGAAGCACTGAGCTCCCCCATCACTTCATGATGGTGAGCATGAAGGAACAGGAGCATGTGATCAGCACTGCTATTTACAACACCATTAACACATCATTTCTATTTTCATAGGGACATTCCAGCAATGAAGTAACCATTTAATATTAGGCTGAATATTCTTTCAATTTTTCCAAAAATTCCTTACCAAATCCTTAAATGGCTGTTTCTCAGGGATTTCCCATTCGTCACTGATTGTCATGTACCTGAAAGAGCAATTTGGTTGGTTACACTCCATGCAATCACCTTGGATTAGAGTTCCCAAATCTACAGATAACACACAATTGCTGCACTCACTTATCAAAGTCTGTGAAGAGGTTGACCCTGAAAGTGTGCTGCTTGTCCAGTTTGTATCCATCTGCATTCTTCACGGCATCCACGGCGTGAGAGGGAGACATGTACTCCAGGAAGATGTACCTACAAGGAAGGAAAACCAAAGTAGAAGACATTGCTGACCATACAACAGGCTCATAATAAAGAAGAAGCAATGGGGATGAATTAAGAATTGAGTACAGAGCATCTACAAGATAACTTCTTGTCTTGTCCCTAACCAAGCAGGGTCAATAGCAATGAATCTCCATTCTGGCCACAGGCTCACACACATTTTTTAGCTCTCTAGGCCCCAGTTAATCTGATATCCTTTCTGAAATGTGCCAGACCCAGTGGTGAATGCAAGTTCAACACAAGCAGGACAACAATGAGAGCCAGGAACAGGCAGGTTATATCCACAGCTCTTCCCAGCTGCATAGCTCATGTTTAGGAATGGTAACTTGCTGTCGCGGGCATATCAAAGCTCTTGTTTTTCAATTACACAACTCAGCTTCCTTCTGCCCATTTAATCCAAGCTAGCTTGGAGCCCAGCAGACTCAAAACTAATGGTACCCTGCACACCATCAGACAGTGTCTCAGACAGAGATAGGAATACAGAGAGAATAATTTTCTCATGCTTGTCACACTGACCTTATAGAAACAACAATCCCTCCACTCTAGAAAACTCTTATTTTTTTATGCCTTCTAAACAATGGATTCCTCCAATATTAGGAATATTTGCTACAGATACTGACAGTCTGTTTTGCAATAAACAGTACATCCACTGCTACCAGGTTTTGAACTCAAGAGGACCTGTAACTTATTGATTAACCATAGCAGAAAATGGAGAAAAAACTCCTCACATCGTACTGCACAGAAATTTGTCTCCAAACCCAGCTAAACTGTTTTCATAATTAATCCCCACCACACTCCACTATGGAGCCTAATGAGCTATTAAGCTTCTCAGTTCCCTCATGAACTTGTTTGTTGCTGAGACCAATGTCAGGACTGCACAGGGTGAGGTAGAAGAAGGTGATGATAGTGACTATGAGGTCACCATAAAAACTGGCCATAAAGTATTGACACTAACAATCAAAGATAAACCAGAGCTGTGTTTCAATCCCTTTTCCAGCTGGAGTTATCATGACTTACCCTTTTGTTTTTCCATCTGCTTCCGGATAAAATTCATTGATAATTTTACCAAACTTGGAAAATATTTTGTGGATGACATTCTTCAGTTTCTCCAGTCGGTCTGGTCCAACCTGGGGCACGTTATCCACGACAATCACCGAGTCTATTCCATCTGCTTCCTGAGGCTGATCTTTCAGGATGTCACCAAGCAGTTCTGCAAAGACAAGGCAGGAAACTCAGGCACTGGTCACATCAAGAAGGAGAAAGACAAAGGTGAAAAGAACAGTGAGAGTAAGAGAACAGAGAGACTTCAAATTTCAGGAAATTTTAAGAATCATTTAAGAAACTTGGTAGTGAATGAACATTCTGTCAGAAAAACAACTGAAGTGAAGGCACAAAATGCCAACAGCACTTCCTGGCTAAGTGACAGGATGATGTGGTTTCATGGCAAACTTGAGGCACCCAACTCTTGAAGTCCTTCTTAAAGATGTACCTTACATTGAGGTCATCAACACTTGCACTGTCAGTTTTTTTCAGGACATGGAACTGGTTCAAAAAGTCCTCAAAACTGACAATAGCACAGACAAATGCATGATTTACCACCTGACCTCTGACCAGTCCTCTTGCTCAAATTATAACCAGATGACTTTGATAAAAATAAATGTAACCTGTACCTCCCTCCCAAATTACACAAGTTTTAGAATAATTCAAAACTATCCACCATACTGGAAGCTCTGCATGTCTCAGCATCACTATAATTATGTTTAAGAACTCACACTCCATCTAAACCTTTAATTAAGCACAAAAAATGAAGGTCTAAGGCAAGACACTTAAAGCCATATTCAAGCTTTGTGAAGACAAGCACACATCTTTTCACACTGGATATTCTTCAAACATATTTGTTCCTGAGTATCTGCAGTAAGTTCTAAGCTTATGTGAAGATCACTATAAAATACAAGGCTACACAAAAAATAAGTTCACACCACCATACTTTTGAATTAGATAAAATTTAGAGAGTCAGACTACCTAGAGCCTGCACAGACTAGAAAAAAGGTGTTGTATACACTAATATTTTGAAGACATTAGATTTTTGATGGTTTTGTAATTCGAGAAATTTTTCAGCCCAGAAACATCACTGGAAAGATCTCCAGCAATGAAGAAATATGATACATATGCTTACTTTGAATTTCAAACTACTAAAAAGTTGCTTTCTACAACTTTAAGCTTCAACAGGTTATTACACATGAAGCTTCCCACTGATTTGGGGCAATGTGCTTCACAAATGTTTAGTCCATTACCACCAAGATTATGTAGCATCCACAGAATATTGTTGTTTGTAGTATTTATCACTCAAAAAGATGATCTCCACGTGCACGTAGGAACTACAAAAAACAATATAAAGTATATAAAATGAAAGCATGGCCCACAAGGACATTTCCACAGGAGTCCACAAGCAAAAGGAGAAAACCAAAGTAAAACAAAAAAGGGTCATTTTAAGGCTCTTCTAGTTATTTTTTCACAACCACTTCTCACAAAAGACTCTGCAGGCCTACAGACAGGCCAAGGAATGCATGTTTAGATTCCTGGGCAGGAATGCAACACCCTGCACTGAATCAGAACTGTAACAGACTGAAGACAAATTCCCACACTGTGCCCTTAAATTCAAAATTGTGAACAAAGGAATCTTCAAAGAGCAAGAAGCTGGTCCAGCCAGCTCCTACTGCAGCCAGAAGGGAAGCAGGGTGTGGTGGGTACAGGGCTATCTTCAGCTGGCAGTATTTTAAGGACCACTGTCATTATCTGAACTAAAGCTTCACTGGTACCTAAGTGGTTGTCCAACACATCCCTTCTCCTGCTTAAACTCGGATCAGCCGTTCTTCCATGCCACCACCACTCAGGGGGGAAAAAGTGGCAGTAAAAGATCTGAGATGTTCCAGTCCTAAAGCTGGTCCATCTCACAGGTGTTCCTGAGGACATGTGTTATGGTGAGCATTGAAAGAGCCTCGGCTTGGTCACACTGGACTGCTTTTCCCTTTGGGGAGGGCACCAGAATAATGAGAAAGAAATAAGGAAGCTCAAGAAGCAATACACACAGATGGAAAGCCAGACCAGCAAGAGTGACTAAACTTAAACACTGTAATTCAGCCACTAACACTGGATTTCATATAGCTGAGAACTTAACCAAATTAATTAACAATAAAACAGGTGGGGATGGAAAATACGCCCAGTTTCTAAGAAGGAACTGAACATAACAATCCTAGATATACACAAAGTGTATCAAGCAAGCACTTAACAAAAAGAATCCAACTCCAAGGCAATTTTGCCAGTCTCCTTAAGAAACAAATGTAAAAGTTCAAAGAACTGTTACACAGGCTGCTAAACTGAGAACAGCAAACACTTCCTTAATCTAGGATATTTGGCTGCTGTTTTATTAAACTAAACAAAGGACTGAAACACAAGAATGCACCTGTATTTCCCTGCTGGTTGAGATAACTGGCTGATTTACAGTCCTGTGCTTTAGAAACATCTTTCCACTTTTGATACGTGTAACAGGCCCTACAACACCCAGGATACCCACACACAAGACCCTAAAACAGCACAAATGCTGAACAAATAATGGGGAAATGAGTACTTTTGCTATTCAAAAACCAAGAAAATTTATCCAGAAAGACCTATCTGAAAAACATTAAATTAGAGTTCTAACTTCTGTATGACAAGCCCATGTATAAACCTTTATTGTCTGTGCAGTTACACAACAGCTTTGCCATTTTAAGGCAGTCAATATCCACTACTTTTAGAAGAGCCTGGGCTGACATTTTTAACTGCCAGAAACGATTTTTCCCTATTTTCTTGTCACAAAGTACCTATGTCACGTCTTCATGAGCAGTAACTCTTCTCAGACCCCTGTTTACCTACGGATTTCATCCTGGGTGCATGGAAAAAAACCAGAACGATGAAACCTAGTTTGTAACGACCATGTCAGCCACTTAAAACTTCTGTTTCTACAGCTGAGTTTAACTAATGGAGGCAAAGGGAAGGGAGGCGAGCTGATGATGCCACTCTGAGAGGGCAGCCCACATCTGAGGTGTATCCGCGATTTTAGAACCACTTTAACAGAAGGTTTTAGAGCAGCAGCGCTGTGCGGTGCAGAGATAACTCAGAAAAAAAGATCATTTGAGAAGCCCAGCTGCGGTGCAGACGCGCACTCCGGATCTGGAGCTGCCCAGCGCCGGGGCGGAGGCGCTGGGGGGCCCGCGGGGCTCGGGGCAGAGCGTTCCCCGGCCCCTCGGGGCCCGGCTCCCCACGGCCTCCACCCTCCACCGGGGCCCCCGCGGCGCTCCCCCGGCTCCTCCCGTCCCGCACCTTCGTCGCTGATGTCGTCCACGAAGTCCTCGGGGTCGCTGAAGGAAATCTCATCCTCGGGCTCGGCCGGGGCGGCGGGCGCGGCCTCCCCGTTCTCGGCCTCGGCCGGCGGCTCGGACTTGGGCTCCGCCGCGGGCTCGGCCCCGGCCTCAGAGCCGG
>VXAZ01009654.1:0-59609 GCA_013399875.1 Gymnorhina tibicen
CTCTCTTCTCCTCCTCGGAGCTGAGTCGGGGTGGGGGCCGCCCCCTCCAGGCCGGNAAGCCAGAAGAAGTGCTTCCTCTGCCCGCCGCAGAAGTAGCTAATCTCCGTGTCCTTGAAGCACAAACTGTTTTGAAAAATTCGCTCAGTTTTTTTTCTTTGTCTCTTGCATCCAGTTTTAAAGGCATAGAAAGGCTCAGGAATCATGTCTGGGCATAGAGCAATGGACGGGATACAACAGCACAGTCACCCCAAGACACTCATGGTTTGGATTTTAAAAATTGTCATGTCTGAGAAAACTTTGCTATTTTAATTGAATTTTTCTATGCCACACTTAAGGAAAAAGCTCTCAACTGTTTTGTGTTCTATGAATTTTCTTTTTTTTATTAGAGCAATTTTTGTGTGTTGAACATTTTCTCATTTCACATTGCTCTCTTTTTACATGACTTCGTATTCCTCAAACTCTCTTCCCCACTATAACTGCAAAAGCAGCTACACAATTGTGAAAAACTTCCGAAAATAAACAAGATAAAACTATGGTGAAAACTGCTTTTTTTTTTTTTTTTTAAAGCCTTCAAGGCATTAGGATTTTGATTCTTGTTCTCATATTAGTCTTGAGATGCTGGCAATCTTATTGCTCCTAGAATTAGTTCCCTACAGTTCACCCCAACAGAATTACTAGCATACTCAAAGTCAAGCAAATGCAGAAGTGTTTGCAGAATCAGGCTCTTTAATAAGCCGCTATACACAAAACTGCAAGAGCATGGGCTGAAAAAATTAGTCATCAGCCCTCTGAGAACAGTGTAGATCAGCTCTGTGGCTGCTATTGTGGAATGTGGTCAGACACCAAAATTGCAAATGTCCTTTTCTCTTCAGTTTCCTCCCTCTTCCTATCAGAAGAAGAGGGGTCCTGACATTGTGACATTTCTTTTGTGCTCTGACCATTGTGGTTTCAGACACCTGTAAAATTTCTCAGAGGAGATTATGGGTGGTTTGGTTAATTAGTTTTTCAGTCTGACATCTGGTACATCAGTACAATTGCTTTGTAAAGTGAAATCACAAAAAATGACTTTGTTATCTTTTTGGATAACACCTGGAGGACATCAGCAACACCAGTGTTTATAAAATGTACAGATGTGGGCACGCAGAACAGGAGAGCTTACTCTGAGAGTCTGTATCTCTGGAGGGCTGAATGTGCCTTTGGGCACATTCTCTCCACAAATATACATTTAATTTCAGGGATTCTGCCTGGGCACTGATTTTTTGTGAGAATGATGCTCACTTTACTATGAAGCAGAACAGGAGCGGCTCACATGCCATCTGGTTGGTCAGCAAGGGCTTTCTTCCTCATTTCTCTTGTAACTTTTGCAGTTTTCATGATTGTCAGTTTAATGCTTTTGCCTGAAGTATGACATGAAACATCCCTCTTCAGTTACCACACTGACCAACTCCTCTCCATACTCGCAACTTCCCTTATGAAGTACCTGATCCCCAAGATCAGTGCAATCTTAATGAGGAATATTTAAAATAAGAAAGTTCATGTATTTTTTAAATCAACTTTACTGCGCAAACTCCCAGGAAACAGTTGTTTGTTATGCATTGGTAGGATTTCACACTCTTTTGTATTTCAAAGAAATTATACAATGTAGAGTTAGTCTTTGGTTAAAATTATGCCATAAATATGCAGGGTGACATGGTATAGATGATCTGATGAGGATCTTATTTTCCACATTGCCTAATTTCTTATTGTATGTCTTCAGTGACCTGATGTTGTGAACATTTAGCTGGAATTGACATTTTACCTTCTATCTCCCAATAATACAGAGCTCCTAGGCAAGGAAAAATTCCAACATACACAGCTCCTAGGCATGTCACTTACTTGCAGCTGACCTCGCTCTTGTCCCTGGGCTGCGGCAGGATGCACTGCCTTAAAATGGACTTCAGTGGGGTGGCCCAGATATCTGCCAGTGCCTAATTAAATTAAGGGTGTTCATCTGGACTCATGGGTTTAACTCAGAATTTCCTTGCATTTATGGATTGACTGTGGAACAACATAATTATACAAATGTGTTTTCACGTCCAAATCAAGGACACAGATGTAATCCTTGACCATGTTACATAAACCAACACATAATCAGTAAAAATGCAAACCTATTTTTATGCTTTTAAAAAATAGTCTTTGCTTAACAAATACGTTTGGTTTTTTCCATGCCAAATACTTTTCCCATTTTTATAAAATACAGCCTCTACAAACAGTCCTGTTTTACTCCAGGTACAAAATACAAGTTCTTAACTCCTATTTTTTAATTGTTTTTGAATAGATATTGAACTTTCAACACAACAAAAAGATGTTGGGTATTATTTTCTTCTGTTCGTGCTTTGCGCTATGTGTAGGGAATCCTTGGCCAGTATTATTCCTAAGTAATGGATTCTTGGCATGCATACTATAGCATATTTTGTTAACACATAAAGGAAAATATCCCAATTTCCAAATCTCATCTATTGCGCTTTAAAAAATTATATATGCTTCATAGGGAACAATGATTATGCCCATCGCAAAACTTTCATTATCAGTGAACACTGAAGAAAAATTATTTTTGCATCATGAAAGTTGAAAGCAAAATAAGGAAATTAAATTATTTTCATCAACTCTGGCTATATCTCCTAAATATTTTCTAACCACTCTGAGAGAAAAACAGAAGGCTAACTTGCAATGAATAGAAACAATAATGGTCAGTAGCATGTGTTGCATGTTATTTGAATGGACAGTAATTTATCTCATCTGAAATAAAAGCTGTTTATTCTTGTGTTTCATTGTCTGTAGCAATCTTGGCAATTTATCTGTGAAAAAGTGAGAAACTGTACAGCCATTAGCATATGAATATGTGGCACATCGAATTGGCTGTACAATAACAGAGGAACATTTGCTATTGGTGTATGCACACAGACAAAGCAGCCATTTTGGGGGAGAGAGGAAAAATAATAAAATTAAATGGTGTGGGTGTTTAAACCATTGTTTGTCTCTCTGGTTTCACGTGGCAGTTTTGATCAGGGCAGCAAGGCAGAGTGGCTGGAAATGCCTGAAAAAATAAGACCTGAGCATGCAGGTTAAATATTGATACAAAAATAAGATGTGTTAAATTTGACAGTAGCGGATGAGACAGTGAAAGAAATGCAAAATACCAGTCCAGAATAAGCAATTTTGTGTGGTCTTTTATTGTGCACGCCAGGGGTGGGGAAGTAGAGAAACAAGGAGGTTGTACAGAAATAAACCATTGCCTATGTACAGTTTTATTTCATGGCAACGGCATCACAGGCCTTGGGTCAGATGTGTGAAACTATTTCTCAAAGAGGCTGCATACATAATTGAGGCCCTACAAAGGGTTCTCACTTGAAGTTGCCAGGCTACATTCATTCCAAAAGCAGAGCCATTTGTTATCAAATTTAAATTAACTCTCTCAGCACTGGGTACATAGTTTGAAGCACAGCTTTGCAGACTATGCATGCTGTCTGAGGGAGAAGGAGTGGTGTCTGCTTAACAGCTGTAGTATTATTTTGCAAAGGATGGACATCTCACCTGTGTTTAGGCCTGAAAAGCAGTAATCTATTATCTAAAAATAGGTTGATTTCTGAGGTATATCTTCATGCTTTGATCTCTCTTAGAAGGCATAGTGGTCATTTTTCTTCTGCTCTTCCCTTTCCCTTAAAAAAAAAAAAAGTAATGATTTCAGCTTTAATTTGGGAAAAAATTAGCAAATCAGTATTTTCTGCTGCTTTTTCTGAAAGCACACTCTGGCTGCCTTCATCAATATATTTCTTTTTTTGCTTTTGCCTTAAATGGAGCTTCAAGTATTTAAACACATAGATTAGCAACCCAAGATATTTGTGTTTTTCAGACCCATGGCCTGGAACAGCTGAGTACGATTCCATAGCTTTTACTTTCATTGGTAATCCTTATAAGTGTAACTGCAATGTGATTTCTCTCATATTCAAGAGTTAAGATAAGAGAAAAGATAGTACTAATTGTTATAATTTTTTATTTACTTGCCTGAGCATCCCAGTGTGCCATGTGGTTTCCAAGAACATGAAAGATGCCCATGCCCCTAGGAGCTCATATGTCACTTACAAGACATGGGACTTGAGACACCATCTCTTAAGTAGCAAAAGGCAACCAATAAAAACTATTGTTTTTTAAGAACCAGTGAACTAATTAAAAACAGTAACACCCAGAACCACAAACAGCCGTTCACCATAGCAATCTACTTTCAGTGGGCTCATGTCCTACACCTACTTGCTTTCAGTAAATGCTGCAACAGTTGAGTGCCAATGGAAAAATATTTGTGGAAATCAAATTTCATATGCTGGGAAGAAGTCTGCTTGCTAGAAACTTAGTGCCCATCCTTGGTGGAGGTGTTGGATAGTCCTGAACTCAGCAGGAATATATACCTATACTTTAAGTTGCTTTGGCCCAGATCCTTGAGGTATTCTCTAACCCTTACTGAAATTAAACACCTTTGAGCTACAAAAATAAAAGAACAGGTATAGCAGTTTATAACTTCTCCAGCCAAAGACAACTGATGAGTTCAATACATGTTTTCTGAACATTGATAATGAAGTCTTAGAGCAGGGGGGGGAAGAAGTGCTAAATAGAGCATTCCTAACTATCTGTGCTTTTACTTCTTGAAACAGAAGCTTAGTGCTTTTAATCTACATCTCTTTGTCAACATAAGATGCTGATTTATTAGAATCAAGTCAAGAATTTTGTAGCTGTTGACAGGTGTGCTGGTAAGGCTGAATTTCATCTTTGTAGTTTCCGCGTTGAGAGATAACTTTGTTTCAGTAAAGACTTTGACAATACCACCAAACACCAGGGTGTCACATTAAAATTACCTTTTTTCTAATAAAGGGACAAATTGCATTTTATTTCTCATATTATGTAATGATGTTACTCATTTGTTTAAGCAGTTAGCAGGTGACCATATCAAGTTGCCTACTACATTAGAGAATGATCCCTTGTGTAATTTACAAATGTCCTCTGAAAAAGAAAAGATAAACTAGTTTAAAAAGTGGTGAAAGTAAAGTTTTTCAGCATAGTACCTGCCCTTTGATTTTTCTAACGGAAGATTTTATTTTCTAATGGAAGATCTTATTTACTGGTTGTCATAAATAAGGGGACAACTCTCAAATTTAAGTAGAAATAAAATTGGGTTTATTACAAAAAAAATTAATTTGGGAAAGTACAGGCACAAAAGTTAACAAAAACCCCGGGAACACGGGATCGGAGACACTTCTGCCTAACCGGCATCAGCCCAGACCAGAGCTCTGTCAGCGCTGGGTGTATCTCAGCTACTCCGAGATACTAAAAGCTTTACCCAAGTCTCAATGATTCACATACAGGCCAGCACCAGCACTGCGCATTCAGCTACTCCAAAGGCTGAAAAGCAGGATTTCCTCTCCGGTTCTTTCCTTTCTACCCCCCTAGCTCCTCCCCAGACCGCCCACTGTCCGGCCCCCATGGCTTCCTGCGATTGGTTTCCTCTTTTGATGAGGTAATTTCCATCTGCCAATGGCTCGTGGCTAGGGTGGAGACAGTTTTTGGGTGATGTCACACTAGTGTTTTTGGAGGGAAAATCTCATTAATATTCTAGGTTGCCATGGAGCCAGTTACAGACCAACGGTCTGGTTACGAAAAATAGCCTCTGGCTGCTCCTGAGGGGCAAAGTCTCCTTAAGAAACTGAACTTAACTTTAAACCTACTACAACTTAGCACAACTTTTAAAATATTAAATAGCCTCACAGTTTATCTAAACATATTCCAAAACCATTAAAATACACAGAATAGCTTCAACATCAACAGGGGAAAAGGGAAAGAAGGTCACACTTAATTGTATTACAAACAAATTGTGCTCTACTAGTGTAGAACTCAAAAGTAAAATCAAAATGACCTAAACAGTCAAACTATATTGCTGGGAAAGGTGAAAAAGGTGCCCCTACTCGAAAGCAAATTACAGATGAGAAAATAAATATGATAATATAAATAAATAGCTTAAAACTCAAATGTTAGGATTTTGGGTTGGAAATTGGGGACATTGGGATTTCAACAACTTATTCTAACAATTAACTATTTTTAACAACTAACCAATTAACTCAATTAACAGTTTATTATTTTTAACTTGGTCACAGGACATTATGCAAAACCCAATCCTTCTAATTTCATATATGACACTGGTGGAAGTGATGGACCATGACTATGTATCTATGACAACACTGCAACAAGCCAGAGCAGGACCAGGTCTTTTCTTGCTCCAGCAATATAAGATTAAAAGTAAGAGGCTAAATCTTATTAAATAACAGAAGCTTTTCAAAAGATAAAACAGAGTTTATGGATCCATATGATAGTTGCTCATACTAATATAGTTGAGCTATTTCAATGCTTTCATTAGTTTCCTCCACTGATTATAAGTAGTGCTTCATGGTGAACATACGAGGAAAGATAAAACTTTGGAGTTCATCCTGGAGTTTATCAGTGTCAAGACTGAATTGTTAAAAATATCTGTCTCAAAGGGTATTAAATTGAATCATGCTATAATTTTTATTTTTTCTTGAAAGGTGTTACAGGATCTTTTATATTTTTATTCTCATGCCAAATGCTTTGATTAAGGATGTTATATGATCCAGTGGATTAGTAGTGTAATTGCCTATTTATATTTATAAATCTATGCAGTCTCTTGGTGTATTTCTGTTAGCTGTGATGTTGATATGCTAGACTGATATGATTGAGATGCAAATTATGTGTATGTGGTGGAATTTAGACATAAAATGAAAATTCAATTCTTTATAAGCCATTTATTTTCTTACTGTTATTCTTGATTGAATTACCATTGCCTTGAGAAAGGTTGTTCATTTTTAAGGTTTAGAAAAGCGCCTTTAAAACTTACAGTAAAATAATTCTGTGCAAGAAAAGCTATACAATAAAGGAAGAATTTCTTAGATAGCAATAGGCTCCAGAAGTAAATTTATCTTCCTCTAACATCTTGATCAATAACATGGCCAAATTCTAGCATAGGTTTCTTAGTATTCATAGATTTAAATGACAAAAGATTTTAATATATCAGATGTCCCCCAAGTATACTGTATTTTCCAGAAACACTAGAAGTTATGCTAAAATCCAAAGTACAAGATTAATATGTTACCTATATTCTGATCACAGGATAAAGTTTTCTGGTTTAATATTAAGTGTGTTACTTTAATTTGTCAGTTGATTCACTAAAATTAGAGGTGATTTCCTGAAAAAATTAGTAAGCCTTAGCTGAGACCAGCCCATCACTCTACATTAAAAAAATGAGGGTCAGGATGTGACAGCGCTGGAAATTATACAGAAAACACCAATTAAACTGCACGGAGTAGCTAGCTTTCAGAAAAACAAAAAAATAGGGGTTGTTTAAAGTTAATAAAAAAATGTGGTTTTTCTCATTTTCTATCCCATACTGAACACACCATCATTGCCCATCTCTTGAATAAACAAAGTAGCAGTTGTTTTGGTAGCTATTCTGAAGGTACCTGCTCCTCAACTAGAAAACAGGCTTTGGTCTTCTGTTGAGTGATTTTTGAGTATCATACTTTAGTGTGGTGGGAGATTGCTTCCACACCTGCTGTTCAGGTGTGTGCCTACATAAATGAAACTGTGAATTTTGTTGAGGTCTTATTGCTGTCTCAGTTAGCATTAACTCAGTCTTGAGGTCAGCAAGAGTCTTGTGCTAATGGCACCCATCTAACTGATGATGATATGTATTTTCAGCTCAAAAAGAAGTGGAAGACAGGACAACTTCTGTTTTCAGCCTAACTTAACAATCTGATATCTTTGTTGTCAGAAAAACAATCTTTTCCAGGTGCCACATTTCCATCCATCTAATGCACAGACTCCTCTTTGCAATATCCTCTTTTTTCAGGTTAAACTCTGCAAACCATTACTTTTCTGCCACCTTCAAATAATTCTAAGACATTATTGTACAGAAATGTCAGAGAAAATTCCTTAAAAAAATGGAAAAATTAAGACCTGGTCAAAGCAGAGAGCTCTGTTGTCCCCATAATACAAGAGTTAGCAATGAGACCCTTTGGACAGTGTTGGTCATTCTGCTATTAGCATATAAGTACTTATACAACAGCACAAATTTCCCACACAAGTAGTTTCACTAATCATTCATTTCTGACCCAACCTGATTTGGTTTAAGGGCAACTTGACAATCCTGTCAGGATTTTTCCCTTCTTCATACTGATTGACCAAAATTCAGCCAGATGGAAGAGGCTCAGAGATTTATTCAATTTTTACAGTTTTAGAAAGAAGTTTGCCTTTTAGAGTGACTGCAGGGAAGAAAACTTTGCCACTTAGAGGAGGTAAAGAATATTACAGCTTGTGAGGGATGTAGCTGGAGACAATAACAATTGTCTCACTTCACATTTTAGTAAGGTCCTCTACTGGAATTTGTTCAGACTGTGTAAAATGCAGATTAATCCTCTGAGCACATAAATCACTTTGGATTTCCTGGCTCTGCATGCAGAGATGATTTAAAACATTCAGGAATGGCCAGAAATAGGTTGGCCATGGTGATCATCAACCCTTGGAGGGTTTGCTTCCAGATATTTTTTCATCTAATCTGAGAAAACATGTCTTTTGGGTGCAATGGGCTTGGGATTCTGGTTAAAAGAGATTACAGGATTACTTTTCAAGTTGTAGATAAGACATCTGAACCAGACAGAATTTGTTAACTAAAGAAGCAGTAGGTTTGCAAGAAGTGGCTATGTTGACATCTGCTTTCCCAGTTTTGTTTTCACTTTAATAGACATGGTTATCTATTTCTTATTTGGTATATTGTGGGGTTCCAGTGCATGGAATATCTGGAAGTGTTCAAGGCCAGGTTTGAGGGTGCTTTAAGCAACCTGGTCCTGTGGAAGGTATCCCTGCCCATGGCAATGGGGGTGGAACCAGGTGATCTTTCAGGCCTTTTTCAACCCAAACTATTCTGCGACTCCATGATTAGCATTTTGGAGAATTGTTTCTTTCCTACAGCTGAGCTTGGATATTTGAAAATCTGTTATGTCATGAATAAATTGCGAATTCTTTTGTGCATGCTATAGATATATTTCTAGTGATGTTTTTCTAAAAATACTTAATTGTTTAGCAACTTCTTCTGCAGGATTTGGTGATTCTTTAAGCTATATTTATGCATCCTGAAATCAAATAACTCTAGTGTGCTTGCACACTAGATAGTAATGTATATTAAATGATAGCTCGTAAATATTTGTATACAAGACTAGATTGAAATGCAGGCAGGAAACCCACCAGAAAGCAGGCAGCAAATTAGGAGGGAGTGAAGTAAGTCACCAACTAAAATTTAAAACTGATGCTTCGAAAACAATTTTTGAAAATGGAACATATTTTAAGAATAAATTAAGAAGACATCCTTATTTTCAACTTATTTCCACTCATAGGCACATAGAAAGATAGAGCAGTTTTAGGAATTACAATACAAATACAAGAATAGGGAAAAGTTCAGTTCATCTGTACATAAAATACTGTAAATTTTCTTCATATTATCTAAAAGTGAGGTAGGGTAGTGTGAGCGAAATAAAAAGATAAATAAGTGGGTAATAAACCTTCATTTTTGATTAGTGATGTGAACGAAGTTCAGAAAATAATAATTATGGAAAACCTGTAGGCATAGCCTACAGAGTCAGTGATCTGTTTTCAAAGATGCAGGATATCCATGTAAGTTTCACATTTAAAAAGTCAAACCAAACCAAAATAAAAAAACAAAACTGAAAACTAGGTTTCAGTCTTTCAAGAAGTTTCATAAGGACTAAAAGGCTCTGTATTTAAGTTCACAATACTATTTTTCCTTTTTCAAACCCTTAAATGTAAACTATGTGCAATTTTAATTTTCTTTTTTTTCTTACAGTTTTTTCTAAAATTTCTGCTCTGTTCATATTCTTATTTTGATCATGTAATACACAGAATTTCAACAATTTTTAAATTCATAAGTAATTTTTTTCCTTTTTTCGACAGACATTTTTGTTATACTAAGATTACATTTTGTAGGGAAAGATACAAGAAAAATTTCAAGGTTTTGTTATATTTTTAATTGGTCTAATGGTTTTACAGAACCATCTGGTGCAAACAGATAAGCATGTGACTAAGACAATTAGGATATAGGGGTTTTTAGTTAATTTGAACATATTAATTGTATTACTTAAAAGTACAAAGGACAAAGTGCTTGAATTTAATTGCCTAACAATAGGTAGCTAAAACCGTCTTAGATAATTTTTCACCAATCTAGTTTTAAAATGAGCAGATTCCTGACACTACCAATGCAGTTGCAGAACATATTAATCAATTAGTATTGATATTGTTTGACTGTGTGACCTATTTACTATATTCTCATGAGAAAAATTAAGTTGACCTGGCCCTGTTATCAGATTCCATGTGTTTTTAATCAGTTTAATTAACATGTATACTTTCACCAAGAAGCCAACTTTAAAACTCTTAATTGTTTTAGTTACATGTTTTCTGAATGTATTCTGAATACTAGCCCAAGTCACACTATTTTACAATACTAAGTCCAAAGTATAGTGAATTATAAATCTTGCAGAATACATCCAACTTGCTGATTAACTTCTAAAGAGTCAATACATCACCTGGGGACTGCGAGACCCAACACTGACCCTACAAGAAAGTCAGTGAAGTAATTAATGATGTTGGTATATATAAACATGCAAGCACACTTCTATTCTTACAGCTGTGATTTGGTCTAAGTTCAGTGGAGTTTTTCTTGATTTGCTTCCCTCTCACACAAGGCTTCATATTTACATGACATGAAGATGTTATTTGCATTAGTCTGAAAATAAATATTTAATAAAATATGAAATGTATACAAATTTGTCACTCAGGCTCACAACTTGAAGGTTATTGAGATCCCTGGATATGTGTGAAACATGTATGAAAATATTATTTATACTTGTTCTGGTCAAACCCCTCACATGATATGTTTATTTAAAGCTGTGGTTTTACTCTACACCTGAACATAGGAGTAAGTTACAGTTACATTTTTTTTCTATACAATGCTCTTAAATATAATTATCTCACTTCATATTTATGGGGGAGATGGAGTTTAGAACCAATGACGCACATTTGGCAGGAGGCCAAAACAGATCAGCATCAACATCTAGAAGAAAATGCCAAATACAAGAAAATAACAGTGACTTAATACAATTTAATATCAATAAATTGGTTAGGGGTAGTGGAACAAAATCCTTGCTCCTCTTAAAAATTTTAAATTATTTTATAATATATTATAACTGTTGTAGCTCCTTCTGACTAGGTCTATCCATCACAGCCTGGACAGAGAAACAGCTTTTCCTGCATACAATAGAGCCAAAATGTTGAGGAAGGCTTGTGACATAGGACAGAGGATAATAAAGACCAACAGACCCCATTCAAGAGCCTGTTCCTGTTGTTGTCTACAAATTCTTTTGTGTCTTTACTGAAACAACAGGTACCATCTCGTGCTCTAATATACACTGGGATGCAGCAATCCTATCAATTCACATCTCCAAAGTGGTTTTGGGTCCCAGCATGCAAAGCTTGACCTTCAGCTATGTCTTGCAGAGCTGGCACCAAACAATGTGAATTGCCTCCCTACACCTTGTATGAAGAGGCCCTGGTGGTGCTCTACCTCTTCCTTACTCTCAACATTTAGGTGTTTCATATGAAGGAGTCACAGCAGCCGAGGTTTCACTTCACCTCTGACACAACTTCAACTGTCGGAGTTCTTTCTTCCTCATCTATTGCTCAGCCTGCAGCCACTCCCTTCCCAGCCCAGCAAATCTGGGCTGGGATTTACTGTGTAAAGTAGTACTACTTTACAGAGTACAGATGCTGTGGGCTGAAGGGGGTCTCCTACTCTGGGGCATCCGGTGGTTGTGTCCTGAATGGCTACAGGAAGGAATAAAGTTCAGAGAGGTAAAGGTGTGACATACAGCTATGTTTCCTATGCTCCCACTGAATTACCAAAGACAACGCAGCAAAGAACAGGTGGGAGATACCTCTGACTACACAGGTTTTTGTGTTCTGTCCATGCCCTGTCCTGTCCAGACTATGCTTTCTTAAAGATCTCATGAGATCTTCATGAGGGCAAAGGTGAGAAAGCCCAAGCGGCTGCAGACCACAGAATGTTTTGGAAGGGACATTTAAAGGTCATCTAGTCCAACTCCCCTGAAATGAGCAGGGACATCTTCAAATTGATCAGGTTGCTCAAAGCCCCACCCAAACTGACCCTGAATGTTTCCAGGGATGGGGCACCTAGCAGATCTCTTGGCAATCTGTGCCAGGGCTTCACCACCCTCATCATAAAAAAAAAGTCTTCATTATGTCTAGTCCAAAAGTTATCTTTTTATAGCTTAAAATCATTTCCCCATCCTATCACTACAGGCCCCACTAAAAAGTCTGTCCACATGTTTCTTTTAAGCCCTCTTTAAGTATTAAAACATTAAAGCCTACTGTGCTGCAGTAGACTCTGTTGAGAACAGACATGGCGAGTACGTACAAGGCTTGATGAGACCCACCAAATTTTATATGGTCCCTTGCTTTTGCATTTTAAAAGACATCTTACCTAATGTGTTTCTCAATTGATTACCTATAAAGGGATGACATCAGTACTATTATAGTATCAATATTGTGAAGAACATTTGAATGTGAAATACTTTATCTTCAAATGTAGAATAAAATGTAAAGAATTATGTATATTGAGTTAACAAAATTATCCCCTAAAGATAACAGAGCTTCCACTTGGCTCATCTGATGTTTAAATTGAAGGAGCAGGCATTTATTTTTACACATCTGCTCCTTTATCTTACCACCTTCATCTTCACCTTCATCATTATCATCATCATTGCTTTACTTGAACATAATTACTCTTTATGTAAATTTAGATACAACCTATAATGGCATACTAACATTTGCTGGGAAGTAAATGTTTACTTTCCATAGCCTGGAAAAATTATGCTTACAAGTAAGTATAAGAGTAAGTCTGTGTAAGAACGGGAATTAGTATTTTAGAGGAGGCTGGTGTTAGAAAGTCAAAACTGTTGTCAATTTGCCATAGAATTAAACTTAAAACCAATCAGGTCTTAGCTGGTTCTGTTTTGTAATGAGCAAGGAGGCTAGGCTGGACTCACTGACATTTTCAGATACCCAGCTTTGTTGATTTGTCACTGCAGATGAAAATCACACAAAGCTTGTGGCTCCTGGCATGAAGATAAACATTTTTGACTCAATTCTGTTTTCAAGGTGTTTTTACTAAAAGTGCACTGGGACAATCTATAAAGAAGAAATACATTCTGCTGTCCAAGTGAGACCAGCTAGACAATTCCAAGACAAATCCTATACTGTCTACCTGTTCTCTGTTCTGCACTGGAGCTATGTAAAGCTACTCAGAAAGCCATCCCATTTGGGGCCATGCGTTTTATTTTCTTTCCCTCCTAAAGCAAAAAAGCACAAGATGCTAAAGGTGGTATAAACCTGTATCACAGCTGTGTAAAGTAGGCAGAGAGAACATTTTCCATTAAAATCTTGCTAGATGTTTATGAAAAGCTAGAAAAAGTAAATAACATCACAGCATGTTGTGAAATAATGGAAGATCAAGAGAGAACAGGTTCTGATTTCTCTTTGACTCTCTGAATTAGAGGAATGTTCTCCTTGCCTCTTTTTCCTGTTGGATTGATGGGTGTGATGTATAATGTTGGGCAGTCAGTTAGGACTGATCCTGTGTTACGAAGACAGAATAGTCTCAAAGCAATTCCAAGAAGAATTCAATTTCAACTGGACTTGAAAATAACCACAATTATCCCCCTGAACTTTCAGCAGGCTGTAACAGATACATCATTAAGAAGGTTCCACTAATACTGAGGTATCCCTACTCCATGGAGCATCCTCAGAGAGAAATATACCCCTAGGGCTATGAGGTGTGCTCCCTGCAGACTTGAGCACTGGCTACCTCCTGCTACAGAGATGTTAAGTATCCAAATCAATGTAGTTGATCTGTGCTGAAAATTGCATAATATTCTACAATTGCAGTGAAAGAAGGTATTAATTCTGCAAAAGCTACTATATAATTTCATATAGACAAGTCCCATTCTGAAATATATTTGAATTAAATTAATTTCTGAATACAAAATTAACTGGAGCACTGAATGGATGGCACTAGGGTCAGAGTTTTGCATTCTGAATTCTCCTCTTTTTGCTTAGAAAAACAAAAAGGAATGAAAACATAGTTTACTTCCACCCTCTTTTGTGCACCTTTTTTTTAAGCATCTGTAAGTGACTATGTATGAAAAAAATGTGATTACCAAAATCATTAGATAATGTTTTACACATCCTAAGCCCAATTCTTTTTCCTTTGCTTCTCTTAATATCTGAAGTGGAAAAGTGAATGGGGAGTGGTAACACTTTAGTCAGGGATTATTTTGTTTGACTTGTCTGAAGAGAAGTAGTTTACGCTATTTATATTGAAATAAAGAGTTAATGCCAACTTGGGTGGGTTTTCGTTTGCTTTATTTTGTTTTGCAGATGATGTATTTTAGCTGCATTCCATAAAAGCATTTAAGATGGATTACTGGTTACTGAGAAATTCATCTACAATTCTGGATGCCTTGGAAACAACATATGCTAGCAACAAAAAGAAAACTTGGTTTCTATCTGCATAGTGGAATATTCTGAAGGCAATAAATTGTGGGAAAACTGTATAGTCAAATGTGCAGTTTGGACTGTTTTGGGGACAGGGGAAATTCTGCTTTTGGACAGCACGTGGCATAAAAATCCCTGAGGGGAGGTACCACCAGAATGTAAAAATCTGATCCTCAGTGTCTTTTACATGGTTCTTTTCATTATTTACCTACTGCACCTACATACAGTGGAAATGCAGTTCTTCTATTAGATTTCTATTCACTTTCTTGCTTGCTTTCATCACCATGGACCCTAACAGACAAATAAGTTAACATTTTTTCATTTAGACATATATACTTCACAAACAGGCCGTTTACAGTCAGTCGTAATTTTGCAATGGAAATCAACAGGGAAAAACTATGATTAGTACCTAAAACATGATTTTTTTCTATTTCATAATATTTAAAAATTGTATCTTAAACTTAAAAACCAGCTTGTTTCTATGAAATGTGGCAATGTATATTCCACTCTTTCAAAGTTTCTTAGAGAACTATCTATCTTCCTTTTCCCTATTAAATTACTGTTGTTTCAAAATCTTTTGCCTTCTCCCTGTTTCTTGTGCTCAGTATCGTATTAAAGAAAAAGTAAAATTCAGTGAAAAAACCCTTAAACCAGTTTCAACTCTCTTGTACTTTTATTGCTATTTTGCATTCATCTTATAGAGTTTAGTCTTTTAGAAATCCTGTAGATCCTTTGCAGACAAAATGTTTGTTGATATTGCTTGAAACTACTATAAAATGTAGTTTTGAGATTAGTTTTGTGTGTGTTACACAGCTCCGTATCATTTTTCATGTCATGTTCTTCTGTCTAATCAGAACACTTTTTCCACCAATACAACTTAACTTTTCATGTAATAAATGTGTATGTTTTTCCCAATTTTCTTGTAAGATAAACAGTTCATCTTGCTTAAAAATATCTCTTCGGTTGGATTTTTGGTAAAAATATTTAAAGTATTTTAAATTGCCATTTCTAAACCTTTCAGGAAGTCAAGCTGATGAAAGGGCTCCTCTTTTCGATCTTGATCTCTTTTAATCTGGGTATTATGGTGATGGCTGAAGTCTAAAAGTCTGTGCAGTACCATCCTATAGCAGTAGAAAAATTAGCACAGCACTACTTCATTTTCAATAAAGTTTTTTTCAACATTTGGAGTCACACAATATATGACCACATTATGTTCATCACAGCTTTGAGAGCTGTGAATTTACTTCAGTGCATCACAAATGTTCTGGAAAGAGTGCTTAAACCTGCATGATGGCAATGGTGGAATACGAGGTATCTCTGGCATTGCTTCTTTGCAGCCAGGGCAGAGCTGAACTGCTCAGTGATCATTTCAGAGAGAAGTGAAGCAGCTTAGACTTCCAGTGGATACCAATCCTGACAGCTTTGCTTCTTTCCCTAAATTAAGAGAATAGAGTTAGCATTTGGTGCATTTAGCTGCAGGTCCAGCTACATTTCTATGCAAGGGAGGGTTGATATCAGACAAATTCCAGGTAACCACCCAGAAAAGTAAAAAATCTGCCCATAGACAACCATCCTACTCTCCATTAACTCCAAGTCTTTTCCCTGGCCTCTAAACATTTGAGCTAATGCCAACACAGCGCTGAACAAGGAATCACCTGTGCTGGCTGAAGGGCTGCTGAGTCTTGCTTCCACTTTAGAAGAGAGAAAATCAAGGACTGGATGCTGACTGTAACACATAGTCTCTTAAGAGCATCTTACATGGGAAGTCATTTAACCCTGCTTGCTTTTGAATAATTAATGGCATATGTAAATCTGGCTTCAGATTTGTAATGAATATAGCACACTAGAAAGCAAAAAGACAAAAAGCATAAAATTTGGACATTGAGTGTATCACATACATACTTGAGGGCAAAATTAGTCCCACTTTACTTAACAGAAAGCAAAAAGAGAAATGTGTATGGACTTACAACATCCTAGGAGGGTGAAGGCAATGTCAGCAATATCAAACACTGTGCAATCATTTAGCCAGAGAACTTACTTCTGTTTGATGACATTCTACCATACGAGCAGGCCAAAAGCCATACATTTTTATGTTTCTCATTTCACTGTTATTTGCATCTACATGCCATTGGGTTGAAGAGTTAATAAAATTCCACTCCTGCAAGAGATCATTTCACAACTAAATGCAGCAGTTTGAAGTGGGAAATATAACAAGCACTAAGAAGATGTTCAATGAGGTGGCAGTCTGGATGAGCTCTTTGAAGAGTACATTTGCAGAATTGTTTGATTGCTTAGATCATGCAGGAAACTATAACCCAACACAACATTAGCGCTGATTCTCACAGTTGTATTCAGATCAAATGTCACTATTTTACTTGTATTTACAAATAAATCTGAACTAAATTACCTAATATCATGGAAATGTTTCTGTACAATTTGCATAGTAAAAGGCTGAGAAAAATGGTGCTTCCTTCAGCCCAAACATAAATAAGGTAAGACTTGAATCTGCTTATTCATATTAATTGTAATGTAATACATCACTGTAGTGATGTCTTAAGACTGATGACACTGTCGTGTTTGAACAGCACAGAGCTGCAATTTAACCATGTCTCCCATCATTTGGTTCCTTACATCTTTGTCTTCTGACAGCAACATAGAAGAATTCACTTATAAACGGTCAATATGCCAATATTCTAACTGTCAATGTTGATTTTATTTAAAAGAAGCAAGTTGGCATAAGTGGCTTTGCATGTCAATGTGTGGGCTCCAGTGCTTAGCATCGTTCAATGTTTATCTCAGCTCCTAAATCTCAGTGTGCAACATACAGAATTTAATCTTGGGCACTGTTATTATTGAAAGAGCAAGAAATTGGAAGACACTGGAATTGACGTGCTGCTGGAAGGAGTTTGGTTTTGTGTCAATCACTTTGCCATAATTAGGTATCAGACAGAGATCCTAAATAAAAAATGTATGCTAATTCATTATTATTATTAATGACAATTGTAATCATCTCCAATTTATAAAATTTTTAATTGTTTCTTTGGAGTCTGCTACATTTGCCACCATGATGATAAAAAAATATAAGCTCTGTTTTTCCTACACCTCTCACAGTGCTTCATGGATGCTATACCTTGAACTCAACACAGCGATTCATCAGGATGAGTAATGGAGGGAGGTAAATTCATTAGAGGGAAGGAAGCAGAAATATGAACAAACTTTAAAGAGGACAATCAAAAAAAGCAGCTTCTGTGATTTCCACTTCCCCTCCCCCCACATTTCTGTTTCGGTTTTGAAAGCTTAAGATCTCTCTTGTAACTCAATTTCATCTCCTGCTGGATCCTGCAGTAAGATCATAGCACCTACTCTGCTTTGAATGTTTTGTTAAAGAAACGGCAAATGTTGATATTTGAACTGGATAGGAGTCACCAATGCCTGTCCTCCTGGACTCCTCCAAGATCACAGATAAATTGTTTCAGCCAACTGCCTAGTACCTCAAAGGTGAAATTCATCAACCTTGGTGACTCTAACAACAAGTAGTCATAGAATGGTTTGGGCTGGAAGCTTAAAGATCATCTAGTGCCAGCCCCCCTGCCCTGGTGTTCTTCCACTAGACCAGATTGCACAAATCCCTGTCCAGACTGGCCTTGAATACTTCCATGAATGGGACAGCTTCTCTGAGCAAACTGTTCCAGAGCACAACCCTTACAGTAAAGAATTTCTTCCCAGTATTGTAAAGGGAGATAAGATAGAATTGAGCCACAGGGACAGGCTGTGGGACATGCCTGCAGAATGACATAGCAGCACAGAGAAGCTTGTCTCCACCTGACCTTGGGGGGAAGAAATGCCACAGGGCAGACGCCCTATGGAGAGGAGACTGCTGGAGGAGGGAATAGCTCGTGATCACCCCCATAAAAGGACCCCCATTAAGAAAAGGGGATCCCCCCCATTAAGAAAGCATGTTGCTGACACGGCAATGTGTGATGTGTGGCTTAGTGAAAAATACCATATAAGGAAATACTGTGTCTTGAAGAAGTGTATAAAACCAGCTTGTTTCTCACAATAAACATCTCAGTCTCAGTATCCCTGCCGGTCTGAGTCTGTGCAATCAGTTGTCATGTCATAATATCTAATCTAAATTAGTTTGATGCCATTTCCCCTTGTCCTATCACTCCATACCCTTGTCAAAACTCACTCTCCATCTCTCTTACAGCCCCTTTAGGTACTGGAAGATGCTCTAAGGTCTCTCCAAAGCTTTTTCCATGCTGAACAACCACAACATTCTCAGCCTGTTGTCACAGGAGAGGTAAATTAACCTAAATCTTCCCTAACTTGCTCTTTTCCTACAGTAGGTGGAATAACCATGATAACTAATTTCAGTCAAGTAATGACTGAAAAACAAATTACTCTTCTGCTGGAATGTTGTTAGTGTATCTTTTAATCCCCTGAGCAGTAAAACAACCCTTCCCTTTGTTATCTGCCTCAATACAATGATACTTACAGAACACTTTCCAGACACCATTTATCATTTTGTCCCTGGTGACATCTGAATTTACTTTGTGCCTCAAGGACATGACAACAGAGTCTGGTGAGTCATAGCCAAGGTCCATCTGACCTATTATCCTATCTCCAGCCAAAGTCAATAGCAGATACTTAGGAAATAGCATAAAAACTGGGCAAGTGTATTTTAACTTTTTATCAGCATCTTGTGGCTGAGGAACATCCTGAACAAGAGCTTGCATCCTTGCGTATAATAGACCTCCAATGAATTTTCTTCATAATTGAAAGGTATTTTTAACTTACACAATATTCCTCATTATAGCAAAGCACAGACTGTGAGAAATAATCTCCAGTCTCCTGCTGTCCATGAACCTATCCAATGTATTCTTACTAAATTATCAGTTTTCTCTCTCTGGTCCTTGATTGTCCTGAGTTTTGTCAATTTGCACTTCTCTGAGATGTGCCAGCTCCTATACTTTCCTTATGCCTTTAAGCTTCCTTTGAGATGTTGACACTGTTAGATTTCATGTGCTCTCTTCTGAAAGATTTAAGTTTGATGAGGCATCATCTATCTCTCCTTCCTCTTCTCCCAAAGACCTGAGTGAAAAAGGAAAGTTGGGAAAATCAACGGTATTTATAACTACAATTCAGCACTGAAACAATAGCCTTTATTTGCCTTTGACAGTTACCTCCATGTAGAGCAGATGCCACTTGTTTTGCAATCCGAATGAGACAGTTTTGCACTCAGATTGCATTTTTAAATAACTGATGAAGACACAGGACCAATAATTCACGTAAGTGAGGGCAGTGGGTGCAGAACAGAGATACCTTGAATAAACTCAGATATGCCAGCACAGGGTTTGACACCAGTGAGGTCAACAGAGATTATTTACCCAATGAAGAAAGAAATTATTTGATATTTAACTCCATGATGCCATAAGAAGATACCAATGAGCAGCAAGCCAGTAGCGTAACACAGGGAGCAGGGGCTAAAGTAAAGCCATGTTTGGGGGGGTCAGATCCAGCTGTATCCATCAGCCTGAGTTCAAGTTCTTTCATAAGGGACATTTGTAGATACTTTCCTCTCCTAGGATTTCCCTGAACAGCCAGTAAAACAAAACAGAAATTAAAAAATAGAAAGGATCATATTGTCTTACAATGGATTCTAAGACCTCACCAGAAATAAACAAGGAAACACCGAAACAACATGTCTTTTCTTCATTGATGAAAATCATGTATTCTCTGCATTAACATTTTGCTTTCTATTATTCGCTACAGCTGAGTAGACTGCTTACTGATGACATAAATATCTTCAAGCAGATAAAAGCCACTTAGCTACACACTATATACTTTCGAAGGGAAAATGAAGGAAATTCCAGTAATGCTTTACAGACACAGTTTGGAGTCCTACAGTTTTAAGGAAGAGAGTTTTAAGGAAGAGAGTTACCTGCTACATTTTGCATTACATCCCCTCACATCTGTGTGTGTACATGTAGGTATTACTAAATGATAAGTTTATACACAAGTGCATGCATGCCAGCAAAAGCATGTGTGTACATTTACATATATTCTTATATAAATAAATTTTTTTATAATTGGAAATGGAAAAAAAAAGGTGCATAGCTTCTTTATTTTAGAGTCTGAGTAATGTCCCTCCATGTGCACATTTGTAGACATAGTGGAGTTTAGCCACCCTTACACCGGGATAAATCTGTACTAATTTGGATTGCCTGAGAGTTAGGCGTTATCAGTTACAGAGAGAGACAACTCCAGAAGACAAAGTTCAAGGAGGTGGAACCATTTATCACTGGAGTGCTACATAGCCAACTTAATAGCTTGCTTAAAATGTATGTCTCACTCCAAGATAGTTAAAATGAGAGCAAACAAATATTTTTTTGACAGCTATTTGCTGTTAGTCAGCTCCAGAAGATCACCTGAGTATGCAAATAAATGGATAAAAAAATGACAACACAGAGTAATACGACTTGTACTCTGGCAAAAAACAGAGAGAAATCCAGGCAGAGATAGATTTCCAGTCTCCTTTAATATGCAAAGTTGCATGCAATGCATGCAATGCCAGCTTTTCTTTGCATGCAAGTGTTGCCATATCCATATTTAGGAAAGAGAGCAAAGAGGTTTGCAGGAAAGAATACTACTTTTGGCTTTAACAGGCATAAACGCTAACCAGCACAAATGACTGGAGGTGTTCAACTGTACCTATTGCTGTTTAGCATCTTCAGACATTTAGACTTTATGGAAGAAGCAGAAAAAGTATGGAGCTGTTGAAATATTATCAAATATTTTTCTCCATCAAGAGACACTTCATTGACAAAGTATTTGAATATTCTTAAACAAATGACAGTGCTAATACTTTTAAATATATTCAAAACCACATTAGATTAATAAATAGAATGTACAATTCAAAGAAATACACCCCTCTCAACACTCAATTTCAATGATGCCCAAAACCATATGATCTTTTATCTAATTATTTTACACTCTTTCACATGATTGAATCAAGCAAACACCCAATATTTCCTTTTCAAATGGTCGTAAAGCAAATGTTATTCTGCTGTGAAGAAAAACCAGTCCTGCACATCAACAATATGACCCTTTGTTATACTGACCAAGAAAGCTTCAATTCCTTCAGCTGTTGATCTATCTCTTTTTATAAATACTGCATATACAAAACAAAAACAACTAGGCTATTACCTCAACAATGAACTTTTAAGAGACACATTATTTAAAGTATCTCACTTATGGAAGATGATTCTGTGGTTACAATAACTTATACTGCTACACAGAAATTAACAAAATATTTCTTCTTTATCTAAATATTTAAACTGTGTTCAACAGAGTGGGATTACCCTTAATGAATTCTCTTCCTTCGGGAAGAGCAGAATTTTGTCTAGTGTGTTCACAGTCATTTCTGAAAATTAAAGAATGAAACAAAGTGCAAATCTGATTTGCACAAAACCAACAGAAATACAGCTTTTTTCATCTTTGGAAATTATTGCCTGAGTGATGCTGCAATGTTTATGCAGTTGAAGTCCATGGCCTTTGCAAAAACATAACATAAAAGATGGCAGGAAATAAATATACTCATTTCACACAGCTGTGTATATATCTTCAGTCTTTACCTGAATATTCATTCTTACTTGTAGGATTTATTTTGAAAAGCATCATTTGAGGCTTTTTTTTAATTTCTGGAAACAAACAAACGGGAAATGCTTTAGCTGTACATGCTGTATCTCCCACTCCTCTGTGGAGGGTGGCCAGAGGAATTGTGAACATGTAACAGCTGTGTCCTATTAGCAGTCTGTCAGATGGATGCAAGCCAATCACTTTGAACAAATGCCCACACCCTTGATTCTTCACAGCAGAGTCTCACGTACCCATTTTATGAGCAGATGTGCTATTGTAATCACACATAATACAGCCATTCAAGGAAAAAGGAAAAAATTAAACAATCCTAGAAAAATAATTTCTTAATTGGAGTGGACTAGCAACATCCACTTCCACAATATAATGAAAATGGTTTATGTGGAATGGAGTGTCTCTTGGTAAGCAAATCACATGGTTTTGAAGAAAGGTAGATTACAATGTGCAGGATCAGTATAATAACATCTTTGAAATAACAACATGTTGAAGTACACAGATGAACCTAAAAATGAAAACTGTGAAAAAAGTTTGGCTGTCATATAGCTGCCTGGGAAGAGAGGTCAAGAGATCACTCTCAATGATTTTTCAAGAGTCTTGGTAATCTGGAGCGTTCCCTGTTGACCAGAAGCTGGCAAATTCTTGCCCGTTTAAGAAGGGCAAGAAAGATGTCTCTGGTCACTACAGGCCTGTCAGTCTACCTTCAGTGACTGTTAAAATTATGGAGATTATTCTGGAACTTACTCAAACCTGAAAGCCAAAGCAGGCAATGGTCACAGCCATCATAGGTTCATGAGGGGAATGTCCTGCCTGACAAACTTAATTTCCTTTTAAGACAAGATTCTCCACCCAGCTGACCAAGAGAAGCCAAGACATTAAATCCTTTTGGATTTCAGTAAAGCTTTCAATACTGTCTCTCACAGTATCCTTCTGGATAAAATGTCCAGCAAAAAGCTGGATAAACACATCATTGGATGGTTGAACAACTGGCTCAAAGGGTTATAGTGAATGGGTTGACATCTGACTGGTGACCTTCACTAGAGGGGTTCCACAGGGCTCCATCCTTGGCCCTGTGCTCTTCAACATCTTTGTAAATGACCTGGATGCAGCATTTGAAAGTTGTCCTGGGTTACAGTATATTCTATTACCATGAGCTGTTGAAACCAGGTGTAGCAATGTTCCTTGCCTCCTCCCTCCGGACTATCTCCTGTTAATGGGCCCATCAGTGCCTTGCCTCATGACTCACCATCCCATTGTGAGATGCTCCGCCCAGGGGGAAGGAGCCAAGCATTCCTACCTGGATAAAAATCTGGTCTCTGGAACAGCACAAGCAGCCTTNTCTCTGTATTATTGTTATTTATGTATATATATTAGTAAAAAACTGTTATTCCTATTCCTCATATCTTTGCCTGAAAGCCCCTTAATTTCAAATTTATAATAATTCAGAGGGAAGGGGGTTGTATTTTCCATTCCAAGGGGGGCTCCTGCCTTCCTTAGCAGACACCTGTCTTTTGAACCAAGACAAAGGTGTACTACATTTGCCAACAACACTAAGTTGAGAGGAGCTGTTGACTCAATTGAAGGCAGAGTCCCTGCAGAGAGAGGGCCAAGTGGAAAAGCCAAACTCAGAAACATCATTGGTGTGCATTGTCAGGTGACACAGACCAAGAGCTGTCCTAATGGGAAGATGACAGAGACCAAGAGTTGTTCCAGGGAGAAGACAACAGCAGCAAAGTAGAACTTGGAACACATCACTACCTACACCATCTGTGTCAAGTCTTTGTACCCAGAGCTCTTTCAGTGTCACTGTTGAGGCGGGCCACGACACATATATACACTGACAACTCCAGGCAATGGCAAAAAGCATCTTTAGTTCTACAAAGCCTCTTTTATACAGTTTCTTGGCTCTCATGCTGTGTCCCCATTGGCCTCTATGTTAACACCCCACAAACTATTGGTTGCTTGCTACTAACACCCATCTAAAACAAATCTAAGCAAATAACAGCCTCCTTAGAGCAGCTGTGCTTTCTTCATCTGTTATTTTGGGTTCTTGCTTCTTGTTGATGCTAAAATTCTCATGGGTACCAACCAAATTCTCACGGGTACACAGTGATTGTGTCCAAGTTGAAGTCTGTGAGACTTTCAGAACAGCTGTCAGCTCCCACATTTCAGAACCCTCACTCTTCTCCTCAGCAGAGTTCCAGTTGTCCCACCAGCATGGGTGGCAGGAAAGGCAGACAGTGATCTACACAGCACGTCCCCTGCCCTGGTGGGTCCCACAGATGCTCTTCCCAGCAACAGCCCTCCCTCTTCAGGAGGGCACTCAGAGCTCTACACAGGGCATCCTGGTCCCACGGTGCCTCATTTCAGAATAAAATGCCCTGGAATAAGCATTTCTTCTAAAGGGAAAGGGCTTCAATAATTCCCTTTTCTTCTGCTAGTGAGAGAAATGGGTACCAGGGAATGAAAGTGAAAAGAAAAAAAAAAAGTAAAACTGTTAATTAACAAAGCAAAATACCCACAAAGCACAGGAAAAAAAAGAAAATTGAACTTGACACCCCATCCCCACCTTGCTGCATGGCCGAGACGCAAAGATGGCAGCTGTCCTTCTTTGTCTCTGGGAAGAGGGGAGAAAAAGAGTTCACGCAGTAGCTGGGAACCCGTTGGATTTCTGGCATGGGCCGTCTCCTCACAGTAGGCAAAGTTAGTGTAATTTAATGTCCTTTCTTTCACTGGCTCCATCTTTCTGGGGTTTTTTCTTGGTTCTTTCCGCGGATGCCCCCACAGGCTCCTCAGGCCAAAAAAAAACCAAACCAGGACAGTTCAAGAAAAAACCCAAAAAGCTACTGAAGGGATTTCCTAGTACAGCCTCCAGGCTAGGGGAAGGGAAGGGAAAAAGAACCTTCTTGCTCCAAGCTAGCAAAAAACCAATCCAACAAAAGGAACAAGGCAGCATCCACGGTCCACGCTGTCAAGCACCGGAGAGAGAGAGAGTTTGACCAGAGCCCAGGCCTGGGGTTCCCAGGCTCTGGCCCCGCCCCCTGGTTCATCTTAAAGCTGCAACATTTCTTTCTGGGCATAAAGCAGATGATTAGGGAATAGCGTATCTTCATAAAATCACCCCAAGACACATGGCATGGTTGGACCTGGCAGGCCCCAGACATGGTGGTTGACCCTGAGCCTGCACAACATCCTGAGGGACTGGCATGGGGTGGCATACATGGGATGGGTACAAGGACAGCACTCCAGTCATTCATCTGTCCTGAGGGCATCGCACTGCCCAACCACACTTGGCCATGCTCCAGATGGGTGCAAATTATTGAACTTCAAAGTGGCCTTCTCTGAATGGAATGATGACTTCCACTTCCCAAATCAGGACAAAAACATCTCTAGTTTAATATATGCAATATAACTCAACAAGATTGGAAAATCACAGTGGTTTCTTGTGGCCTTAGTGTCTCTGAGTGTTGAGCTCAAACAATAATTTCCTAAAGAAAATATTTCAGGGTCTATTTGAACACCTAAATGTTGAGGCACATGTCAAAAAAAAATTGTATTTCCTCATAAAAGACAATTACTTCTCCATTAGAGAAGATGATGTTCACTCTCACCTCAGTCAACTCTCCTTTTGCATTAAACTTCATGAATACTGTTTTGCAGTCAAGCCCAATATATGTGTGGGATCTTTTTTACAATTATTTGCCTTCACATAATTTTGAAATTATTGCATTTTTTCATTTATGCTTTATGATAGGCTCTGAACTGAAATTTTATTTAAGGTGTGATCTGATGGCTTTGGAAAGCCATACAGAACTGCATGTTGCCAGAGCCCAATGCCCTTCAGCCTGGAGCTCAGGGTTGCATGCTGCAGGCTGCGATCTCAGACTTTCTGCTCTGAAGGTGAAGGAAAAGAATTGAAAGAAACTTGGTGCAAAAGCAAACAGATTTGAAAGGAGAAACCAAGAGGATCTCACAAGAGGCTGTGAAAACTGGAGAGTGAAAACTGGCTGAAGGAAACCAGAAGACAGGAAGGAATATCCCCTCTTTAATATATACTAGCAGAAACTGTTGGATAAAAGAGAAAGACCCTAGATATTTTCTGAAATACATAGGATATACGATGCAGCCTCTGATTTTATCCATGTAAAAGTGACTGGTCATGTTACTCACAACTGACTCCTCTGTGATAAGGTAGTTCCCTGCAGATGAGCAGTAAAATGTTTATATACCATACCTGTACGTCCTGCATTCCGGATAAGCAGTACGCACACATTTAAAAAAACCTCAACAAACTACTTCAGGGGAGTTTAGGACAGTGTTAAATTATTTCATAGAGACTACTTTTTGTCTGCCTCTGCCTGTACAGCCAAGTTCCCTAAATAATTATCAGTCAAAATACAGCAAGCTTAGAAAGATAAAAATAACAAACATATCTTTTCTAGCTATGCATATAGGAGCATCTTACCATGGGGGGCTTTTTTAGAAGCACATTATTAATCCTTGTAGGAAAATCCCTTTTATACAGACATAAAATTCCTAACATTTCATCCTCAGCTAAGGGAGCAGTAAAATCATTATATATTTGGATATGTGGAAAATTTGCAAGCCACAGAAGACATTTCTTTGTTTCTTGGTCATGTGCAGACATCACTCACACCTATGGGAGAGGGGAAATTTCCTCATTTTGAAGCAGTGAAGTTTTGAGGGTTTTTTAACAAGTCCTGAAGGAGATGGATCTATAGTTAGTGGAAAGGTTAGGTGATCAAAGAAACCTGCTCATATCTTTTTAAGATTTTTTTTAAATGTTAAAATGTTTTTTAAATGTTTATCTGTTAACTCCTGTACCTCAAGTGAAACTGTGAAGGTTGCAAGAAAGGGATTTGCCCATCAATGATGACCATTTTTAACTAATAGTTAAATGCATACTCTAACTATGTGCTGGCTGAACTGCCCTACACTTTCAGCAAATATCAGGGCAGTGTGGATAACAGTTTGGGGTCAGGAAGGGCAAAGCTAATCATGGTGATTGTGAAGTTTTGCAGAGATAGGACATAAATGTCCTTCTCATGGGCTTTATTTGAAGCATCTGCTCAGCCCCACTGACTGTCCAGGTGCTCAAGCACTTTTCTTAAAGCTAAGCAAGTCTTCAAATATCCTTTCTGAAACTGAGTTGGAGTCTTCACCTATTTAAAGCAAACCTTGATACATTGCAAAAATATGTGAATAGGAAGCTATGCATGTTTTCTAAATCAGCTTCTGTCTCCTTAGGAGTAACATAGTTCACTGGTCATTTCATTTCCCCAGATTATGTGAAGAAGGAAAACCAAAAAAGCAATCTATTGAATTAGTAACTCAAATGGTTGAATACTGATTTTTTTCTAACAAAAGAAAGAAAGAAAGAGAGAAAGAAACGATCAAACAAACAAACAAACAAGTTCTGAGGATATATCTATCTTTTCCTTGTATTGCAGGGCAGACAAAATAAAAATAGGAGACATAGTTTCTTAGGAAAAAAAAATAACAAAAAAGAGTAAAAGTTTCTTCTCATAAGCAGCCAAGGAAGTTTTACCAGAAGGTACCTATCAAGAAGTGAATTCATCCCAGCTCCTTTCCACCCATGTTCCTCTTTTGGAGTCCCACACAGGCTCCCACGGCCACTGTCTTATGTAGAAAAATCATAAATAAAGTGTTCGTCTCTCTGCCAATTCAGGTTTATTATCTACTTTCTGGTGGTCTGTTTTTTTTCTCCTTCTTTTTAGTTGTCCTTTTTAAAAGGACATAAGAATTGGCCTTTTGTAGCATCTTTTTATAGTGGGTTTATAGAGCAGAATGCATAAAAAAGAAAACATCTTTTTTTAATAAATGGTTTCTAAGATAGCTGCAAAGCAACACTTACCAAAAAAAAAAAAAGCTAACCCCCATTTTAAACATAAGAATTGGCCTTTTGTAGCATCTTTTTATAGTGGGTTTATAGAGCAGAATGCATAAAAAAGAAAACATCTTTTTTTAATAAATGGTTTCTAAGATAGCTGCAAAGCAACACTTACCAAAAAAAAAAAAAGCTAACCCCCATTTTAAACATAAGAATTGGCCTTTTGTAGCATCTTTTTATAGTGGGTTTATAGAGCAGAATGCATAAAAAAGAAAACATCTTTTTTTAATAAATGGTTTCTAAGATAGCTGCAAAGCAACACTTACCAAAAAAAAAAAAAGCTAACCCTCATTTTAAACAATTTTTTTTGGCTGTAAAATGCATCTTTGGATTCTATACAGTTAGAACAGTACTATCAATCACATTCATTGTAACTAGGAAACTGAAAACTGAAATTCTTTGTGACAAATTCACTATAATTCAATTTTCTCTTCTATTTCAGATGCATGCATATTTAAATATCCATAACTAATCTTAATACATTAATTTTATATACTAAATTAACCAAAATTAAACACAATCACAGTTAAAAAGGGGAAATATCTCTTCACACAAGTGAAAGTCTACAAGCAGGTGTTGCACTCCACAGTTTGTGCAGTGGCCAATGTTTTTGTAAGCCAGAATAGCCTAGGGAAATCCTTGATGTCTACATAAAACAGAATGCTCCTCAGTTACTAGGCTAGAGAACTGCCCATTATACATATATTAAAAATTTTTCAGATTGAGTATAAGCCAACCAAACTAAGAAAGTATTTGTTTTCCTTCTTATGGAAAAAGGCTAAGAAAAATTGGTAAAAATAATGAACTTCAATTCATTTGTAACACATGTCAAATGACATGATATTTGTTCATATTCTTCCATTATATTAGCTATGCCAACTATTCACATAAAAGAAACAACTTGAGTTTAACTCAGCACAGAGAGTAAACACAATGGGCCATCAGGCATTATTTTGGATTTCACCCTGGTGTAAATGCCCACAGCTAATTTTAATTCACTCATATCATGTTTACCATTATGCAACTCTACCAGCTTTAACAGAAATAAGCCGACTTTATGTCAGTGTGGTGAGGATCAGATTCATGACCAAAGAATCAGTGTTCAGTGTAGGATTTATAGATAAATATCCAAATTTTTTTCAGCGCAGAGGAAAAAGCTGAATGTTTTTCCATATGATCTCCAACATAAATTAAATTCCAGTTCTAAACAATCAGACTGATAAACTACATTACTCTCTTAAATAAATGTAGACAAAAGTGGACATTTTATCTTAAGGAGAAAAAAAGAGATAGAGTAAGTTATTTGCTTTAGGACATCTAAAATTATGTGGAAAACAAGAAAATAAACTTATTGGTGGTGTAATCCCCAAAGAAAAACCTTCAATAATACCACGCCCACAGCAGATAGCTCACAGACATGTAAATCATTTTATCTATAAATAACTGAAAATTACAATAAACTGATTTAAATAATTTTATTCTAACTTGAGCAAACAGGGTGATTTGAAAAACAGAATTACAATATACTAGGGGTCTGGCGTGATAAAAACTCTATTACCTGTGCTGGTGAGAAAGGACTGGTTTAGGAATGAGAAAGAGGAAAGGAAGAGACGAAAAAAGGAAAGGCAACTGCTGCTGGGCAACGGGGAAGAGGATGGCTGTGCATCCTGCCTACTGTCGTATCTTCAGCCTTGTCACATTAAAGTATCGCCATATGGACAGGGTCATATTATACACACTCCTCAGCTCAGATTAATGGTCATGAAGGTTTCTGAGCAGTTTATTAAAACAATCCATGCTAGTGCAGGATTTTTGAGCACCCTATATTATACTGCTACAACATCTGAGTTCTTGGAGTCTGTGTTATTGTTCCTTAATTACAATCATAGCTGGACACTGGATTGTATGGTGATGGGTACCCTCACCTGTAAACACATATGATGCTTGCAGCAGGTGTACTAGGATGCACGGGGCAAGAAGTCACCAGGTTAGGCAAAGGGTTATTTTATTTTAAATTTTTTAATTTATGTATTAATTATTTTATTTATTAATGTATTTATTACCATAAAGGTAGGAGGCCTTCTAAGTCAGCTGAAGCCTTTTTACCCTGGGAGCTCTTCTGAGTTCAGGTAAATGTGGCCCCACACAGCCTGACTGAGCCACTTGAAAGCAGGGCTGGATGATGTGGCCTCCAGAGGTGCCTCTTGCTGTAAAATGTTGTGTGATTCCGTGAACAAATTTAACAGAATTTGTGAGAGTGTGTGTGTGTGTAGCACTCTTAGCTGTCCTTCACATATAAAAGATAGCAACTCACATGGCAACCCTGCACGAGTTTTCTTCATATTATAGCCCTATACAGCTAAACTGCACCTCAAGCTATGACTGTGGCAGGGGTATCAAGCCACAAATAATCTTTCTTGTGATCCAGTTGAATTTAACCTGTACCTAGTGTCAGAGACTGAAATATTATAACTTATGGCTGAAACACCTTCATGAAAGACTTTTGCCTATTATAGCAAAACTGTATAAAAGCTGCAGAGAAGAGCACCACACCCTGCCTAAGGCCCTGGACTGCATGTTGATGGAGGTAACATAAAGTGACTCAGGTCTAGGCTGGGGAAGAAGAATACATTCAGATGGCTCAAGCTTAGCACTGTTGGGGTGGAGACCGCTGCCCTGGGTCTGTCAGCTGCCAGGCTCACACAGACCCTCACATCAAAGGGAGGAGGAGGACAGGTGTTGGGTGTGTAGTGAAAAAGCCTCTGGTCCGAGGCAGTGAAGGCCCATCCTCTGCTGTGCAGACCACCTCAGCTGAGGGGCCCCTTCACACCGGGAAAAAACTGCATCCATGTGAAGGACAGCAGAGGGGGTGTCATGGCCCATCATAGGCCCCACCAAAGGGGTCCCCAGACCCTGCACCAGAGCACTGCAAATGATGCAACAGATCCACAGCGTTGCAAGGGACAGTGTCAAACTTGCCCTTCCCAGGGGAGGCAAATGGGTGTTCCCACCTGGCCCAAACATATATTAATCCCCTGAATTCTATACTTCTCAGCGGCACAGGGCACTGGGGGACCCTCATCACCAAGAAGACCAGATGGAGGGGAGCAACGAAACATTGTTTGAGCCCTGGGAGGGGTGATATGTTTCTACCGAATCTCTGTCACTCTATCCCTGCCCCCCCTCCTTCTTCCACACACTTCTTTCCTTCTTTCTTTCTTTTTTTCTTTTTTTCTTTCTTTATCTTTCCTTCTTTCTTTCTTTTCCTTCTTTTCTTTTTCCTTTCTTTTTCTTTCTTTCTTTCCTTTTCTTTCTTTTTCTTTCTTTCTTTTCTTTCTCTCTCTCCTTCTCTTTTTTCTCTTTTTCTCTCTCTTTTTCCCTCTTTCTCTCTCTTCCTCTTTCTCTCTTTCTTTTCCTTTTTCTCTTTCTTTCCTTTCTTTCTCTCTTTCTTTTCCTCTTTTCTTTCTTTTCTTTCTTTGTCTTTCTCTCTCTCTTTTTCTTTCTTTCTTTTCCTTCTTTTCTTTCTCCTTTCTTTTTCTTTTTCTTTCTCTTTCTTTCCTTTTCTTTCTTTCTTTCTTTCTTTCTTTTTCTTTTCTTTTCTTTTCTTTTTCTCTTGCTCTCCTTCTCTTTTTTCTCTTTTTCTCGCTCTCTTTCCCTCTTTCTCTCTCTCTCTTTCCTTTCTTTCTTTCTTTCTTTCTTTCTTTCTTCCTTCCTTTCTTTCTTTCTTTCTTTCTTTCTTTCTCTTCACCTCTTTTACTATTAAATAAAATATATCACTTTTTTTGGCACCATCATCTTACCTCATTTGATTTTAATCATGTTTTGGGGTATATTTCAAACCTTTCTCAGTTCGATCCATTTTATTCACAGAGACTCAGTTTTCTTTGCTCTTCTGTGTTTAAACTGGTTTGTAACACCTAGACAAAACTTATCACCAACTACATGTACCAAGCATCCAGTCTCCTCATGTCCTTCCTGCCAGCAGCAGCTGTGTCCCAAAACAACTTTTCCTTTATGGAGCCCTTTATCAGGCTGGGCCTGGCTCTGCACTGTGTGTGCACAACAATGCCCATCCTGGTACCTTCTGTGATGGGCACCCTGAACTGTCATGTTTTTTCCTTCCAGCCACCAAGCTCTGTAATTGCAATCATAATTCCTGAACAATTTAACATGCCTCAAGAATAAGCAGTACATCACTTTGCAGGTTTGTGTAACTTTCCTTGTTCCCCAAAACCTAGGAAAAAAACCCTATTTTTTAACTTGTTTTTTGAGATCAGCACTTTATTTGCCTACAGCAGAAGACATTATGACAGACCCTGAGGGAGCAGGGAGAGATGGTATATCAGGACTTGGAAAACCAGAGAAGATGCTTATCCACAGGCCAAGAACAGTGCACAGAGCTGAGAGGTAGGTACTTCCTTAAATTTTTCAACTTCAGAGACATCATCTTTACAGCCGCGGTGGGGAGTGGAAAGAAAATAAGGAGGCAAAAAGAGGAAGCAGCAGAGAGATGCGTTTGGGTGCTTTAAAGGACCAGCACAATTACTCTCAGGGTCACAGTGATGGTAAGAGAGATTACAGGTTGGTGGTTATTAGGCTCTACCCAAAGTTTCACAGGTTAATTTCAAATAACAGGATTATTTTAATCCAGTGGCATTGCAAAATTCAACTCAAAAGTTTTATTTTTCTATCAGATCTTATCAGCCCTCTGCTTCCCTTCACAGATACTTCTTTCAGGAGAAACATCACCCTTCCTATACTCTGGCTTCAGAGCCATCCAGTGCAGCTCCTGAGTTCTGCAAGGCCCTTGTCAAAACTGTTTTATGAAGGGATACCTGCAGACACACAGTGTAAGAAATGGTGCGTGGCAAAGGGCTTCACTCCAGGGACAACAGATGCTGCTGGGAAGATTTCTGCCCCTTCCCTCCACTTCATTCCAGGTCAAGAAACAACAAAGTGATTCCACATTTGACCTGTGTGTGTGCAGCATTGATGATTACCAGGCTTTCCACACTGCAAACAATACTCCACGAGAAGCACAAGATTCCTGATTGTAAGGCAATCACACTTGACTTCCCATCATACTTTGTACATAGAAATACCAGTTTAAAATATAATGTTTCCAATTAGAAGTCTGCAAGTGATGGGTTGGCTCCAAAAGCAAGAGCTCTAAATCAGTGCAGAAGGACCACAGCAAAACTATCCCTGGCAAGAAGAGAGTGACGTTTGCAATTAACCTGTCATAAATGAAATCAAAAGGTTGGCTTTCACATGTTTAAACTGTTCGGTGCCCAAATTAAGAATTGTTAAAATTGTTAATTATGAAAAGTGTTAATTGTTGAATGTTACCCCAAGTTAGAGAGTTTATTCCCTGTTGGTTTATTAAGGTTTCACTCGAGTTCCCCAGTTTAATTGGTTTTAAGTGTGTAAAATTTTTTAGTCCTTTTCCATGTTCAGTTATGCCCTAGGGAGAAAGAACCCCTCACCCAGACCCCAAGGGCTATTCTTAGCACTCGACCCTTATTCTGCAACTTAGTTCCGTGGCAAGGTGGAATTTTAATGAGGACTTTCCCGGCTGTGGAAACTGGTGACATCATCACTGACTGCTTCCCCTAGACAACAGTGAGCCATTGGCCAGGAGATATTACCTCATTCAAGGACTCACCAATCACCCAGTGCCGTGGAGGCTGGACAAGGGGCGGTCTGGGGAGGGGACAAGAGGGCATAAAAGAGGCTGCACAGCCTCAGGAGTCGCTTTTTCAGCTTCGGAATAGCTGGGGTGAAGAGTGTGATGCTGGGGTCAGAGGCCTATTTCTCTTACTAGAGACTTGATAAAAGACTTTTTTTGCTTTGGATTAGCTGAGGCAAAGCTCAGCGTTGCAAAGCTCTGCCTTGGGCCCAGAGCTAATTCGGGTACAAGTGTCTCCGATCCTTGCGTTCCCGGGTTTGATTTTTTTGGGGAGTTTCTTTCCAAATTAATTTTTCATTTAATAAATTGCTTTTATTTTTAATTAATACACAAGAGTTGTCTTTATTTTTCACAAACCTGTTATCAAGAAGTCCACTATTATCAATACCTTGGTGCAATCCCAATTAGAAGTAAAAAATACCAAAAATAGTCCAAAGATTTCCCCAATGTGTTTCAAATTAAAAGCAAAACAATTTAAAAATGGGCACAGACAGGTAAGATGACTGAAAAAATGAGCCATTATTGCCCAGCCTGACAGGCAGCAGGCATCTTGCCAAGGCAAAACAAAATCATTTCAGAGAGTAACCCACAGAGTGCCATCTTCAGATAATAAAGATGCAGGCATAAAATGTTCACAGATTTTTCCTGGACTTTGTGTGGTTTCTAAAATTTGTTCACCACAGTATCTTGATAGTACCTTCCTTCCTTCCTGGGCTGTTTCTGGCTAAGATGGCATTTAGTATTAATGGCAAAAAAAAAAAAATTCCCTTGTGACATAGTAGCAAGATGTATACTAATTGACAAAGATAAGTTCTGCAGCAATTTCTTTCTCATAGGTTTCTGATGTTTGCTCCTTAAAAAAAACTGAAATGGTACTACATGTCTTTAGTAAAGGCCTAATTTCAGCTCTAGTATGAGCTTCAGCAAGGGAAAAGGTGATTAGTCTGAAAGCCTGTAATTTACATGTATGGTGGCTCCTAATCGCCTCTTCACAATACCTGCTTGTTTTATTTATTTTCTATCTTCTTTTGGGAATAGATGGAGTACATTAAAACCCTGATCTACATGTCTACAGTGCTCCCCCAAGAACACCTTCAGCTCCCTCCCCACAGAAAGCAGAGCCCCAGCCAAGATTTTCTATGCATCCACATGTGGTCTCAAGTGATAATTCTACTGAATTACATTTTTAATTACACAACAATTATGTGCAAGCATATCTGTGTCTATGTAGGCACACAGCTACGTATTTGTTATCAAAAGCTTAAGTTTGTTTGCTTTTGTGTTTTGTAACTGCACCTACCAGGACATGGTTGCTGGATGCATTGAGTTTTGGTGATTTTGTTCAATTTTGACAGCAAAATATGGCTGCAGGAATGGTTACATTTGTGCTCCATATGCAGGTTCCAGTATATATTCAAGCTGGACAACAAAGTAGGGAAAAAACAGCTGATACACAAAAGGGACTGTCTAGACAGTGCCCCATCAGTCTAGCTAAATTTGGTGCTAGTGCTCCCAGTGGGATTGTAATATAATTGTTCTGGTGTCTGCATTCACTTCCCATGTCAAACATCATCCCAAATATATATCTTTTTTCCAATACAATAGGCACATGGGCCCAAACTGTATCATTAGATGGAAGCAGCTCAGAAATAAGCACCTAAGTAAACATCTCCTAATATGCAAAAAACCTGTCATTTATTTGCTGGAAGAAAAAAACCAAATTAAAACCAAAAAAACCCAACCAAACAAAAACCCTACACAACTTTTAATCAGAATGGAATTAATTTGACTTTCAGTCAAAATACAATTATTTTAATTAAGAATCTAAAAATATTTTTTTGAAAAATACAAAAATATGCTTTTGTATAGCCACAAAGCAAAGTCATCTTCTCCTGTACACTTATTAATATTACCAGAGAAAATTTAACAGAAATTTAGAGATATCAATGTGAAATGATAGGTATGAATCATAGATTGTAACAAAGTGAAAGTCTTATTAAGAAACCTTAATGAACAAAAAGTAAAAAAAAAAAGCTGTATTTTATCTTCTTAAATGAAACTGGTGGCTATTTGTTTAATTTCTGTGAAGTGACTATCTTATTTATTTGGATTTTTTGACTGTTCAAAAGACATTTGACAAATATTAGAACCACATACTTATCTTGATTAAGACTTGTTCTATGTATTTCAGAAAATGCTGTGAAAATTTTGAAATCTATGAAAATTTCATCAAGGAAATCAAGCACAAATGTGGAGCTTCAAAAAGTAAAAAAAAATGGGATTAAGAACTGTGTGACTGATGTCCACAAACACAATGGTAAAAGTCAAAGCAAATAAATAAAATGCAAATACATAAATCCCCTGCTTCAGGAAAATAAAATACAGAAAATGTGTTTCCGATTTGTCCATCTGCACAGTTATATGTTGTTCTCCATTCTGTTTTGTTCTTTTTTCAAGATCAAATTATTCCAAGACCTTTACATATAACAGAACTCAGGCATGATTTTAGACATTTTAAAGAAACATCCCCCTGATTAATTTTATTTTAGAAAGTGTGGCTCTCCATGTGCTTCAGTAGCTATTTATATTGAGAATACACACACACTCTTCAGGCAGAGACCATGGAAAAAGCCACACTGCCCCACACTGTGCCGTGCCTGGACTGTATTCTTGACCACGCACCTCATATTCAAACGGCACAGATTTCTTCCCTGTCATTTACCAATTCTGACAAGCTGCAGCCGGAAGCTTTAAGCATGCCAAGAACTCAAATACCAGGTTATGCTGCAAACAAACAAAAAACCCACTCCTTGCCCCCAAAACTCTGGTGTGTCTCGCTCCCTAAATTTCCTCTATAGAAACTTTGGTTCCAGCAACTTTCTGCAGGATAAGTGAGGGAAAGAGGAGGAAACACCAAGTAACAGGATGGGAAATAAGTCTGCTTATCTCTGTGCAGAAATGCCCTGAAGGAACTGGCTGAGCTGCAGCTCATAACCCAGATTACTGCCCACTGGGGAAAAAGAGGGATGGGAGAAAAAACATAAATATGAAAACAAATACATTAAATAATTTAAGTGTAGACTTAATATTGGAGTCACTGGACCTGCTGGAGGAGGGAGTGCAAGGGCATGAGGGTGTTGGGTTTGGGGGTTCTGGGGAGCAGAGGGGGGATATGTGTGCGCTTCCTGGTTTGCCTCCCTCCTTTCATCCTCTGCACTGGAGGATGTGAAGGTTGCCGGGGCTCAGGGGCTCTGCAGCTGCCCCTCTTGCACTTGAATAAAGGAAAACTTTCCTTTCTGGACGAGGCAAGATCCGTGAATACCTTACTCAATAAGAGATGGGGCATATTGAAAACTATATTAAATTACCCTGATTAACAATTTAGCCACGAACAGGAGAGCTTTGCGAGATCTCTATAGTCAGGGCTGGGGGCTATTCATGCCAGCAGCTAAGAGGTTGAAAGGTTTCTGAAGTTCACAGGCTCAGAGCCTTTGTTATGCTAACAGACAATCTCAAATCAGCTGCCTGCTGGAGTGTGAAATATAAATGATTCCTTGTGAACTTCCAATAAGTTGTCACTCTTTTCCTCCAAATACCAGGACAGGCCGTTAATTTATAGCAGGGTCCTTTTCTCTCAATATCATGAGCCCTAAATGAATGCCTTTGTACTTCAAATAATCTTTTTAAGGAAGTTGCCCTGCCATAATAGCCCAAATACATCTTGTTTTTTCACTACGAAAGGAAATATAGGTATTTCTCCAAATTTGTCTTTCCCTCTGCCAGAGGTGTTAGGAGTGGGTGGGAGAGATGGTCCCAAATACAGCAAGCTGGGACCCAGCGTGGGTGGGGGCTTAATGAGTGGTGATAGACTGGGAGCTGCGAACCAGTCATCAAAACCTCATCACCCGCCTTGTTCTGAACGAAACCCAGAACGAGATTTACTGTTCCAAAGCTACCTGTCCCCTGCGTTAGGTGTGATTTAGGGCATCAGGGAAGGAGAGGAGGCGGCTGCACCCAAACAGTGGGCAAGGTCTGGGGAGGGTCTGAGATTTGGATACAAAGAGAAACACACCCTTCTGCAGGATGTTAGTGCTAATGCCATGAAGAGGAGAACAATCAGTTAATTATTTTTATACACGAGGAAATCAATATATTAGAGGATGTGATCTGCTTTTATCCAAGGAGGAGAGGGAAGCCTCCCCTGTGAGAACCCTGATGGGGGTCTGGCAGGCGCGCAAAGTGCAGCCAAGACTCCACAGTGCTCCAGGATGAGGGGAGACCCCGTCCTCACCACAGCAATAGTGATCATAATTATAATAAAAAATTACATAAGTTTAGTTTGCTTGCACTGGAAATAAAAATGCTTGTGTCCCACCCCCACTCCCATATCAGGGAAGGAAAGGAGGGGTCCCCCAGGCACCCACTGTCCATAGACAAGGAAGACGCTCAAACATGCAGGGTTTTTGGGGGTTAAGTTTAGCTGAAGAAGGAGTTGCAGGTGCTACTGGCAGTTTCAGGCCTCTCTGATCCATGCAACCCAGAATGAGGATGACCTTTGATGACTCCTTGTACTGATACTGACTGGACAGTGCTTTATTTTGGTAGGGCGTGGGGGGGAAGAGGTGGTAATTGTTTTCCTCCTAATCAGCATTTATTTTCCCTTTTGGAAATTGATCCCATGATTTATTCTCAATAATCTTTTATAAAAAATTCTCCGAAAATAGGAGAAATTAAGGTTTGATTTATGCTGTTCGCAAGAGAAAGAAAATTTCTGGATGCTTTTTTTTTTTTTCCTCTTTTTTCTTTTTTTCTCTGAGCAGATGCATGTATGGGGGTTATTATTCTGAAACACTTGAGTCATGAATTATCCGTGTCCTCTGAGTTATTAATAATACCTAGCACTTCCAGTGTGCTTTTTCCTTTGGAAGGGAAAAGTTGCCCATTTTTCAGCAAGTTTTCAAACAAAACCCACTACATTCAAACTACTACTAAAAGTTTGTTAGTGAATTGCTAATACTGGCTTAATCAATTATGTCTAGAGCAGCTAAAGCTGAAGTGAATGGTCTGCCTGTTAATGATGGTGTTGCTGAAGGCATTTATTTAATTGACAAATAGCTTCACACCCTTATTTCCATGTTTCTGATGGCCAAGTTGTGAATTTCAAATTTTAGCTTTCCTTTAAAAAAGCTCTAACAGGGTAGGAATAGCATAATACTCATTGATGTAATTACTAAATTACAATAAGCAGATTTTTTGAAGGGGTGACTTTTTATTTTTGATCCAACATCCTTCATCTAAATAATATTTTAAGTACAAATATAAGAATTGCATTAAATATTTCTTCTCTTGAAATATAATCATTAACAGGAATCAAATCTCTTAAGCTTTCTAAGGCGACAATGTGAACACTTAAACCAGTAATTAGTTTTTTTTAATAAATATTAGCCAGAACAAAGTTAATTTGGGGAAGGCTGCATCCGGGAGTTTTCCTGTTCTAGCATTCCTGAATAGCATACCTGCACGTTACTTTGCAGGCAAATTAATCTTGTTCACAATAATAATATTTTTCTTACACATTTGCTTTTTGTAAATGCATTTCCACAAAAGGCCACAGAATGCAAGAATTATCACTCATATATATGAGTAAATAGATGTCCTTTCCTTGTAACCACTAGACAGTGATTGCCTGAAGTGTCAAAGGGGAATGCTACTTTTCTGCAGTATATGAACCAATGAATACATCTTTTTTGCATCAAGTACTATCTTTGTCGTCAAACAAGGTGAAAGCAAATAAAACAGCAAAAGAAAAGAAAGACTGCGTGGAAAAGGACCATGGGGAAAAAGTGCAATATGACACCCACAAGATGGTTGCCTTTTCATTCTTTGTCTATGATTATAGACCAATTTCTATAGGAAAATTAATGGAATGTCCTTTAGCAAATCTGCCAGAGGAACTACAGTTACATTCTCCTAACACCTTTGCAAACAGTAACAAAACTTATTAAACATATTTAAGCTTTTATACACACATCAGATCATCATATAGGTTTGTCTGGAGCAACGCCTACTGCACACGTGAGTTATCACACTAATATAGACAAGTTTGGGTGCGTGAGGAGGACAGAAATATACAGATGAATATGTAACATAAAAGAAATCCCTTCAGTATGATAGGCAAAATTAGCATAGATTTATCCAACAAGACACCATTTTAGCAGATGAGAAAAATACAGTATCAATAATATATACAGTGTATTGAAAAGATCTTTAGGGAGGCTTCTCAAATTTGGGTAGAAGATACGTCTTTGTATGAGTGTATTAACTCCTCTGCTCTTGGTCGACTCCTTGGTCAAAATCTATTATTATTAAAAGTTATGGAAACAATATAAAGGTAACGTTCAACATTGGATCAGAAACTTGCTAAAAAAAGACCAAACTATGTTACAAAACATTAGATCAATTCCCGCAACTCTGGACAAAATTAAGGCTTCCTAAAAACAGTAAATAGTTTGGATTTCAGTCTATTCAGCAAAAATCTCTAGGTTACAAGGTTACTCTGTGGGCTGAGACTACAGACGAAGAACAAAGCAAATGGTTCCGTTTCAATAGGAAATATAATAAAACCTCCTTTATCTAAAAGCCATCAGGGACAAGCACTCAATACTAGTTAACAAGTAGGAACTGATAAGATAACATTTATATGAGGTCAGAAGTCAAATGCCAGTCAAAAGCTTTTAACCTCTTGGGTCATAAACAGGAATAGATAAAACACATAGATAGTTATTTATTGGATTTTAAAGGAATCTGATCATCGTGAGTGAATAACTTGATGATTTAAGTAACTGGTACTTACAGAAAGCAAAGCTTCTGGTCTATGATTTTTCAGGGTTTTTGGTTTTTTTCTTTTAATTCACTTTTCTGTCTTGTTAATCTATACAACCCAAAACAGACAGATGATCAAAACGATAATCATTGCCTTAAAACAGGCACATATCGAGTCAATAAGAGAACTGATCTGTGCAATCCAAGGTTTGTCTGAGCATTCAATAGGCTAAATATTTACAGTCAGCATACATAAAAGAACAATAGTCAACCTCTCCATTGTGGTGTTAATACCAATGGAGTTTTGTTTTGTTGCTTTTCTTCGAGTCCACTAAAGTAAAAGCAATCTCATTTCACAGTAAAAGGATGTCCCTTTAAAGAAATTATAATAAAAATATCAAACAGCATCTGATATTAAAAAAATACCTTATTTTAAGTGCATAAATATTTCATGTGAATTTACAAAAGCTTTGATTACACTTTTAATATATCTGGGAACAGTAACTTCTTCTCTATGTAATTTTTATTTCTTCTTGTAGACTGAGTCTTCAAATTCTTTAACTTGCGTATATTTTTGGGCAAAAGTAACTTCAAAGGTAATGCTAAAAAAAATTACCAAATAAAATGTAATATCCACCATCCAAGAAAGAAACAAGGATTGACAGAAGGCCTTTCTAGGCCTACTGTTTCTTTAAACAGAGTTCACAATACACTAGGCGAACACTGTGGATTTAAAACACTTTAAAATATTTATCAGCAGTATTGTATCACCATATTCAAATGACACCTGGAGCGCACTCACCTTTTTTGACAGTCTCTGTTCTGAACATCCATTTGCTCCACGAGAGCCCCCCAAGCAGAACAACAAGGACTAACTGTTTTGATTCAGGTAATGTTTAGTAAAAATCAAGCAACCCTAATCAGCATGCTGATTGCATCGCCAACTAACAAATAATTTACTACTCTGAGCATTGCATTCCATTAGAAGCTCATTAAATTTTCTGTTCTCCAATGGGAGCTTTAGCTTTTGAACTGCATGCTTTTGCTCCAAATTATCACTTAATCCACACTTTTTTCACTTCCCGCCTTCCCCCTGTGGCCCCCCCTCCCCACATCATAGGTAGGAATTTCAATACCTAGATACTCAAAACCAAGGTAAATAGTGCTCAGATTTTGATTTCTTTTCTAAATTCAAAATCTTTGGGTGTCAGGAGTGATTAAGAGTGAAACTACTTTGCTAGATTCTCACTCGAGCAGTTTAACTTCAATGAAACACCCCTCTTCCACAGAGAGGAATGGTGGGTGATTTAGGTATGGGAATGCTTTGAACAATTTGCCACGCGGGGAGAGATATATAACACTCCAACATTTTGTCCTTTAAATTGGAAGTGATTGCTTAATGAGAGCGGAAAGCAAAAAACTGCAACAAAAACCCCAAACGCTTTCTATCTTATTTGTGTAAATAAGGAACAAAAGGAAGAAAACCACCTTTGAGGTTACAGATCACAAAACTTCTTGTCTGTCCTAAATATCAAGCACTGCAGTTAGGACACTTTGGGAGGGCTCAAAGGGGAGTAAAAAGCTCATCTTCCTCAGCCTTGCATACTAAGGAGCACATAATCATATTTAATAAGTAAAATGCAAGCAAATGTCAGCCCCTAAATTAAAATGCATCTTTGGATTGCTAATTGTGCTTATTGCAAATTTGGGTCATTTTGCATGACTGACTCTAATGTAGGGCTGAAATTGCCATGTAGCACAGTGAACTCCTGATTCCCTGTGCTAATCCTGAACTCAGTGATTGTGTCAGGTGCAGTTCTGTATGCCCCAGCAGCTGGTTCATCCGCATCAATGCAAATAAGGCAACTCCTACAATCAAAGCCCCATGAGTCTAAAGCCTGACTGCTGTGGGCAGGCTAAAGCGCTACATAGGCTCACTTTCAAATCACACTAACTGACAAGACAACTCTAATGTCCCCCCGGTTTCAAAACCAGCTTTTGCCAAAAAAGACCAAACTGAGAAAAAACAGAGATATTCAAAAAAAAAAAAAGTACAGGGACTAGCATCGTTTTGGGTGCTTAGAAAATTTTTATATATATATATATATATATGGCTTATATATATGTGTGTGTATGTGTGTGTACATATATATATATATATATGAATTTGAGTGACAGTCTGCTGCGGCAATAATTAATGTAATATTTGAAAATATACGAGAAAGTATCCCCAGCCAGGGATTACTGGCACGGCCCGCCTCTTTTCTCAAGGACGATCATCCAGGCGTTGTGGTCTCGCCCCCCACCCCATGCGCTGCCCCCCTGCCGCCCATCCCAAAGGGGAGCCGCTTTTGTGGTGTCCCTCACCCATTCACCTCTTCCCCCCGGCTTTCAAGAAAGCCCTAAGGAAACCTTACTGAAATCTTCCCTCTGCCTGCGCCCCATTTTTTGGACTTTGTTCTGCCTGCCTTTCCATTAAGTCCACAAAGCTGGAGAAAAATGGTACCTTGAAAAAGAATAAGGCCGTGACAGGGGCTATAAAAATCCAAAGGCCGCTCCAGTGGATCCCTATTAACATACATAATACGTTTGTTTGTATATAATACACATACCCTATAAATATAATACACACAGTACTACAAATGCAAAACAGGAGAAAAAATAATCTTTCCAGCAAGAGCAAATCCTCTTGGGCAGGGCAAAGAGGAGACCTACAGCCCGAGCAGCCCCGCCCAGACACTAAAAATCTGTCACAGGCAACATTTGGTTCTGGAGAACCAGAGTTTCAGGCAGTAGGAGCTGCGCTGCTTCCCTCACTCCAGGCAGAAGGAGAGGATGCTAGCACGGCAGCCCGGGCCGGAGACAGGACTTCGAGCTCACCTGAGGACAGGAAACAGGGCAAAACCAAACAACTTCTGCAAAGAATGCGAAAGGAAGCACCAGATTTTCCTTTCCCCCTTCCCTCCACGCCTTACCCCTTCTGTCTACTCCGTTCACAGGTTGTAGGAGGCGTGGGCAGCGCCAAAAGTGCGACAAGTAAATCCGACCTCAAAATCCTGTATTTCCACAGTGACTGCAACCAGACACCCGGTCCGCAGCCACTCGCACCTCACCCTCTCCCCTTCCCGTAACAGGATTAACAGACATTTTCCTAAAAGCAAATCAGAATTTGGCAAATCGTGTGTGACAGTCGATTTGCTCACACTATCCATTATTTTTCGACATGAAGACAGCACCGTTCTCAGACAGTTTAACCCCAGCTGACACAGGGCATCTTCCAGGCAAACGTTTGCCTGGCAAAACACTTAGACCCCGCTGCATATCTCCTTCAGGCAGCCCCAAAAAGGGGGTCCTGGACCCTCGGGGACCATCGCATCCTGATGACTCGTGAATAAGATTATTGCCGTGGAAGTACCCCTAATGCGTTTCTGTAATCCGTTTTCTGTGCTGTTCTGTTTTGGTTCCTCCCCAAGACCCTACGACCCTTCCCTGCTGTCTTAGTCTTTAAAAACCAGTGCAACTCATGCTGCAGGAGAAAAACAAGTTCTGCCCATGCAGAACAGGGCTAAATCCTGCAAATCAATACACCTGGAGTCAGCTTTCAGATCGTGTAGCCTCTCAATGGGATGAGGCAGCCCTGGACTGAGGAGGCTGCTCAACTTGTCATGGCTGCTGCTGGATCCCGGTAGGCTCAAAGGGAGATGCTCTGCATCCTCCAGGTGCTGCAGCTATCTCTTGAGGAGTCTTAAAAATTAAAATTCTGTTTCACTCCAAAATCCCTTTTACCTTAGTGGTTTTGTGGGGTTTTGTTTATTTCATTGGTTGGTTTGGGTTTTGTTGTTTTGGGGTTTTTTGTTTATTTTGGTTTTTTTTCCTTCCCTGTGCAGGGAGATCTTTTGGCTCTCTTTTTGCAACTGGTGCAGTTAGGCAGCAAAGAACCTCTAAAGACATCCTCTTAAACAGAAGTCCATCCATACAAAGTCTCTTCACCCTGTAAACATTGCAGATAAAGTTTCTTAGGTTGTATCTGAACTTCAATTTTCCTACATACTGTGAGGAGTATGTGATTATTTCATTTCCAGTAACGATACCCATCTCTAGCTCTAAAATTTTGTGGTGTTTTCTCTGTTCTTTACAGGTGAGGATATCAGGTTTGAATCAAAGGTTACTTGACTTCTCAGTAACCTTCTTATAAACTAACTAGAACCTTGTAAAAATAGCCGTAAAAATTATTTAAAAATAAAATTACTTTAAATGTTTCACCAGTCCTATTCTAATGCAATTTTCCTTCCTTCTATTAAAAGTATTTCCTTTATTTGCAGCTGATGGTCTTTGGCAGTTTGGGGTTGGGGGAATGAGATGGGTACATGTAAAGAAAATGACACATTCACTTTTGAAACTTAAAAAAATAGAGTGATCCACATCTTCTGAGTAATTCACAGTGAGCTGACAGAGCAGTAGCTCCACAATTTGCAGTTGTGAAGAATATGGCATAAAGGCTTTAACCATGTCCAGTCAGAGGAAACAATCAGAGGAAACAACACTGCATGTGCATGTCCTTTCACCAAGGGAGCCCCCAGCCATCAGCAACCTCCTAAATCCATCTGAGCAGATGCACGGGCAACTCTTCCCAACATAACCTGAGAGCTGTTTGGCTAACAGCTTTCCAGGACTAGTCAACAGATTGCAAATAAAATAAATTCCTCCTCTCTTGGAAACACCGAAAGCTACCTTAACACTCATCTCCACAAGTCTCTTGGTGGGCTTGGTAGGCTCATTGCAGCTTGACCCAGCTCCCCATCTTCCTCCTGACCAGAGCAGAAATAGACACTAAGCTTTCCCTGCTGTTTTTATAGCTAAGGATTTTTGACTTGTCTGACAGTAAAGGCCATGTATTCCTTTTCCTCTCAGGGGAAAAATGGTGGCAGATGTTCATGCCCATTGTAAATGCATAAAAATATTTCAAGAGCCTGCTCATGACCAGTGACTGTCCTAAAAATGGTTACCTGAGTATCTCTTGTTAACCAACCTATATTAATAAAGCTCCACAATTGTACACTCCTTACCCTTCAGAGCCACCTTATGTAGGTGATGTTTGTAGCAAAAGCTCACTATGTTCTACTATGTTCTCATACTCCCATGACTTACCACAGGCATTATGCTTTAGGAGTTGGGATGTCCATTCAGTACAGGCTAAACAAACAAACCAGGGAAGCAAATAAATAGCAATGTAGCTAAAAAAAAAGGCACAAATAATGAATATATGAAGATGGCTTAGTGTTGAAATGTCTCAGCAACACATGCTAAACACACTAGTTCTAGATAACAACAGAATATTCCATGGTAAAAGTCATAGTTTTGGTCAACACAGGCTACTGAACTGGAGTGAAACATAATCTTGAAGCTAAATTTAAGAAGTCAGCTGCCATCCCACCTTTCAGCTAGTCATGAAAAAATTCAGCCCTGTACAAGATAGGAGGAAAAAGGACATGCCAGTGTTGCCTTTCCCTGGGCTTAGAATTAAAAGCCAAACATGATTAGAGGGGGAAAAAAAAAGGTTTTATCTCGGTATTTATTTAAGGATCCTCAGGTGCACCACATCCAGGTAGAAAGCACCCCCAAATGCACACCTGAAAGTGCCCCCCCCCCGAAAATGCACACACACAGTGATTCGCGTATACAATTATAGACCTTGCAAATTAGCATATCTATCAAAAATTCCCCAATGAGAGGTTCAAGAGAAGCCCCCATCCTGAGGAACCTTCCCCCTGGGGGGCCTATTTTAGTTTACAGAATGTGTTCTGGAGAGGACCTTGCTGTCTGGGGCCTTGTGACCCAACTGTGAGGTTTCCAAGATGTTTAGTCTCTGGCTTAACAGAACTTTGGGTCTAAGCTAGTTATGAAACTTGGGGAATTACAAGTATATGGGCTAAAAGCACTAAGGATACATAAAAGCTGTATAAAAGGGTATATGAAAGGGTATGTAAGAGGGGTATATGAAAAAGCAAAAAAATAATCATGGCTTCACCAGAACATAATGGTTTAGGTACATATTATAATCTTTAGGATTTATAATTCCATCCTTATTTTGACTACCAACCTCAGTTTGAAGTACAGCCATGATCCTTACACATTTATGGAACTATCTCACTGTTCCAGCTGAAAATCTCTACTGTCTTGATTTTATCCTATTTGTAAACCAAAATGCCTTAGTTGAAATTGAAATAAAAACTGTAAAATGATCACACAATAACTGTAGAATTATCATAATTTTAGAAGTGCCAATTCTGAACATTAAGGCAATACTAAAGATAGTCTGCTGATAAACAAAAAGGATCAATTCTTGCTATGAAGGAGCAATGTGTCAAGTCAGAGCTATCAAAAGAATTTCATTTTCCATTATATCCTCATTTTCTGCTCTTCTGTGTACAGACAACTCGCTAGTATTTAAAGGAACGTGGGAGGGTGGAGCTGATTGTAGCGTATTTACTCAAGTAAGTACTTGGGTGTAATAATGAGTTTGTTTTAAAATATTCATATTATATAAATGTTAGTTGAAGTTGACAGTAAATATTGAATAGACATATCAAAAGGGCAGCATGTCATCTTCACTTCTCCTGTATTATGTAGCATTCAGGCAGCTGTTTGCTCTGGTTGTATCAATTTTCTTACAGAAAATTAATTTTTAAAACTTATACCAAAATGATGATTGAGTATGACAGATGAAGAAAAAAGGAGGGAGTTTAAAAGAGGGAGTTTAGAGACTGAGCCGCCCCCAAGAGCTTATGATAAAATTCCCAGGGCTACTGTTTGATTTGTATCAATAATTACGACTTAGTTATTAGGTCTCTTTCTCAGGACATATGAAGGAAAGATACAAGGAAGAGCGAGGTCTAAAGCTATTGAAAATTTTCAGCACAAGGGAAACATCAGGAAAGCGCAGTTACTAAAAAAACCCAAATACTTTCTTTTTTCTTTTCCTAAGTGATGCATGACAAATAAGTGTTTCATAAGCATTTGTGCAGATATGGTGAAGACCAAAAACAATCCTGAGACATGGACAGAAAGAAGAAAATAGGACTAAAAGGGTTGTGAGAGATTATCTCAGCTCTATGTTTTCCATGGGTCTAAAGGTGGTATGCTTCAGTTCTCTCCTGTCTTTTACAATATGGTTTCTAAATACGGCATTATTTGCCATACTTAGCAATATCATTTCACACTTTTTAAGGGAAAAGAATTCTCTCATATCCAAAAGACCTTAGCATAAAAACACTTATGTTCCTTAAGATGCTGCGTAGAGGAGTCTGAAATGGAGGATGGGTTCACTAGCCTGAAAATACAGCTTATATGATGTGAACAGACATTTGAAGAGGGAAGAGATAGTGCCATCTAATTTCCTCCTAATTTAATATTGACATAATTCTGTCTGCTACTAGAGGGTTACTGCAGCTGGAGTTCACATTCCTCATGTTCCCTGACAATCTTTCAAAATTTATACAGGTGGATTGTATGAAGCATGTTGAAATGCAAGTGCATGCATCATTAAGTTTGTTTACTTTCATGACTATAATACTTTTTGATTGTCTTTTGGGCTTTTACAAACTTGTATATAACTGACGCTACTATTTGCAAAGCAGTTCTGAACTAATATCCCATTATGAATGCTTCCTTGTTCTGCAGACAGGCTTAATTCAAACAATTTTTCTAGAGAACTTAGCTTTTGTGGCTTTTTTTCCTTTTTCATCCTCCAAACCAAAGTACCTTGAAACCAGACAAGCAAACCAAAATACCATTAAATACTTACAAAACACTCACTAAAGGAGGAAAAAAGCCTCAGATGGCTGCAGTGAATAGAGGAGCATTTTAAAAGCCAAGAAGCTATTTAAGCATTGTCTTAAACTTTTTCCCCACATAGTCTGCAAAGTCTTACTGCAGTAAAATACTTATCAAAATCCTTCACTGCTAATCTGGCAAGAAGAGTTTTGGTTAGAGAACTGCTCTTAACCTAAAATTTTCCAACTGTCTTACGCCAATAGTGGATGTAGAAGCACATACTTGCCAGGAAATAACACATGTGAAGCAAAACTTATTTGTCTTGGGAGGCTTTTACAAGCAGCAATTTCACGATTTTCAAGTGTCAGATTTAACCTATTTCTCATTTGATATACATGGTTGTATTCTTTGGGCTCTAACTGAGAAAACACACATTCTTTTGTAAGAGTTTTCATGCCAGAAAACTGCTGGACTCTTCTCTCCCAGGTTACATAAAGGTCCACTTCTCTGCTTGCTCAGACTGGAGGAGATAGAACGGAAGGGGAGGGAAGGGAAGCACTTGCCTGATGCAGTCTCTCTGCCTGAAGACCAGCATTTGCCCAAGAGGTAGATAAGATCATTTTGGTAAATCCATTTTTTTATCACCTAAGTGGCTAACTTTGAAAGATTCAATTCACCAGTGTTCACTGGAGTCTAAATGTAAAATTCCTCAATTGAGGACTGTTCTCAGAATGTTAACTGAGAATGTGGCAAGAGCATTTTATTGAGTTTTCTGTAAACATTAACATACATAGTACGCAGACACACACATGCATACATGAACACATTTAGATATGTATACATATATATGTCTCTTAAGACTTTTCAAATAGACATACATTTGTGTACATACACACATTTATATACACTGTCTTTCTCTGTACTCCTGAGTATCTGCAAGGCCAGGTGCCACCGTCTTTGACATTTGTGAAGAATACTTTAGAGATTATTGCATAAAATAAAGTGCATAAATTTTCAAAAAAACTTTGAAAGAGTCAACTTTCTTGTCCAGGGTGCTACTAAACAAAAGGCTCAAACTTGACTGAGTACGAATCTCACATTAGCAGTGGAGCTAATGAACCCTGATCTCCTTTGTATCTGTGTCTTGTGCTTGGATTTGCTACTGTCTGAATAAGATATGAGGGCCAGCTGATGCTTTGCCTGCATTTAGACACCGATTTTAATAAGGGAGGAGTTCACACTGTAGCACTATCCCTGCTTTTAGCAATAGTGAGGGTCCCCCCTGGACAATACCGGGGGTTCACAATTTCATCAGACTTGTAAGAACTTAGTGTCTTTCAGACTGGTTTGGTAGGAATTGGACAACAAGGTCTCAAGTAACCTTGAGACATAGTCAGGAGAAATGACTATGAAACTATCATGCATACACTCACATGCAACACAGAATGATTAAAAACATGAATTCTTCAGAAAACAGACTGAAATGTTTAAGAATGTAAAAACATGTTTACTTCCAGTATGCCTCAGTTTTCCTGTTCCTCACAGTATTGCAGGCTATTAGAGAATCACTTCAGAGCACCATAACATAGAGTTTGACAGAATTATTTTTATTTATTAAATGTATTCATTTTTATTTAATTTATTTATTTTTAAAATTATAAATATTTTTCAATTTTTAATTTATTATTCCCTTTTAATCTCAGAGAAACAGAAGAGCATGATTGAAAACATTTAGCTTTTTCCAGCATGTTCCAAAACTCAAGGATCCTGGCATTCAAAACCGTGTAACCCCTGTTAACACCAAAACACTGATTATTTCAGCATCATTTATCCAAAGACAGTTTATAAAATTAATTGATCTCTCCTTTGCATACCAGAGAACTAATGCTAACTCTGCCTCTGTAACACTTCACATTACAGAAGAATGGAAGAGTTCTTCACATTTTTACCCCAGGGCTACGTTGGAATGGCAATAAGGCACACAAGGACAAAGTTGAAAACACTCAAGAGATGCGTTGTTCAGTTGCAGTTTTCCATTTGAGACTTACATCTTGACTACATTTCTTTTGGATATTTTTGACCCAGATTTATCTTTAGTGTGACTGTGCTGAAGAAAAAGGATTTATACTGGGGATTAATTTGGCCCGTTATGCTAACATCCCTACGTCTTCATACTAAGCCATTATCAAGATGTTTTTAAGATTTCCTTCATTTTAAATGGATTGAAGAATTGGTCCTATAAATATAATTCTGATAGGGAGCACAGAAAAGAGCAAAAAAAAAATGGACAGAGAAGTAAGTACACGCAACAAAACTCCTCGATAGCTTTTATTCTATGATCACAGAGCACCATTTCCAGTTAATGCTACTGAAGCAACACAAGCCTTTATTATTAGATATAAACAACACATAATGAGTATCTATGGGACACTGGATAACTCCCATTAGTGAAGGCATATCTTCATAACTCACATGTTGGTTTACCACTTCATTTTATTAACCCTCACTTATTAGACAGCAGCAGTGCTTTGCACTATGTCAACAGCTAACTTCTTCAGGGCCCACTGTGTGGCAGTTTTCCCAATGCTAGCCTTTTGGGGATTTTTCTGAAGAAAGGGTTGCATATATGATTTGTTTATGTGTTGGAAAGGTAGACAGAGACAACAAATAAAAATATGGGGCTGCTTGGTTTTCTGTGCATGCAGCCCTCTGTACAGAGCTCACCGAGCCTGACCTGCTCCCTTCCCTGACAGCATAGGAAAGTAAAAAATTCATCACTGACCTTGATGAATAGCAGAGGGACTAGGAGAGGGGTAAAACTTGCCTCCTGACCCTTACTCCCCTTTAACAGCGTGGCACTAGAGCAAGTAATTACGTGACCACCACCCACTCACAGTCAGTCTACTTGAGGCCCCTGTCATCATGGTTTAGAGCTCTACAAATCATCATTCTTCTGAGGAATGGACAGGCATGTGCTCAGAGCATCAAGAGGGGCTGGAGAACTCCTCATCGCGAGCCTTACAAACGTTACCTTTATATTAATAATTTGTAGAAGGATGTCCCGGTTTGAGACAAAATTCAGAGAACGTCCGAATTTGAACGTCCTCCCTTAGAAGGCAGGTCACAGCCACCCCTCCCCTACCAGGTTCAGTAAAGAAATATTCCTCGGAGGAAAGGAAAAAAAAACCTATTTATTTAACAAACACATAGTAAAAGAATAAAAATGCCAAATAACAAAATCTCTCTCTGTGGAGAGAAACCTGGGAAGATTTTAAAGTCCTTCTGTGGGTGTGGTCTCTCTCCCCTCTCCGGAGCTGAAGTTTGGTGTGGGGGGCCCCTCCTCCTCCGGGCCGGTGTAAGGTCTCCCATTGAGGTTCTGATGTTCTGGAGTTCTAAACAGTTCCAGAAGAGAAGAAGGAGAAGCCAAAGTCCCAGGGAGACAAAGGAGTTTAACTCTCCATCTCTCTCTTCCCAGAAAAAGAGCCAAGAGCTGGGAGAAGCAGGAAAAGTGCTTCCGTCGCTCCTCAGCAGCAGCAGGTAATCTCTATGTCCTTGAAGCACAAACTGTTTTGAAAAGTTCGCTCGGTTTTTTTTTCTCTCCCCTCTCGGTCTCAGTTTAAAGGCACAGAAAGGCACAGGATTCATTTCTGGGTGTTATGGGATACAACATCATAAAGTCACCTCAGGACAAAGGAGAAGAATATTCTTGTAGCCAGTGTTTTGTTTGCTTGTTCGTTTGGGTTTTTTTTAACATATGTTTGTAATACTTAGAAGTGCTTGGGATACACTTCCTGGTGCCCAAGGAACTGAGACACCGAGTAGAGGCCTGTTGCACCGTCCCCAAGCATTTAAAGAATGTTCCTAACAGGTTTCTAGCTTGCTTCCAAGCCTCCAAACATACCAGACCTACTCTACCCACTACGCTGCTTCTCTGAAAAGCACAGGATTAATTTTAAATTTCTGGTTCAGACCTGCAAGACTTTCAGTGATCCAGCTCCTGCGCACAAGCACAAGCTCTTTTTCCCAACTGCACTGCAGATTCCAGTCCACTTATGACCTACTCGTGGCTCTAATACCAACATACCAGAGGACTTGCCCTTTTTTTGCATTACACATCTGGAATGCTTTGCGAATTTGTAGCCCATTGGCTCAGGACAAGATTTTTTTACACACAAATGCCACTCTGGGATACTGCAGCATATACTAGCCTATTGCTGATATCATTATGTTCTGATGATGCTGTTATGACTTTGTTTTTCAGATATTTTACTGTGTATTATAACAATGTACATGAAACCTCAAGATACAATACAGAGAAAAAAGCATCAAAACCACTCAGTGCTTTTTAAAAGGAAATACTACTGTCAGAGACATCTATTTTTAAATTCTTTTAACACATAGTGGTTAAATGAAATCACAATAATCTATAGGCCTTTTTAGCACTACTGAACTGCTCAGCAAGAAGGCACTGCTCAGTAACTTGCTTTATAGGAAAAAAAAAGTGCTATGAGAAAGCGTATTTCAAGTTAATTGAATAGAACAGTAACAACTTCAGAAAGGTCACACAGTAGATAAAATGAGGAGTGCCTAGTTTTAGCAGTGACATATTTGATTTGTCTGTTTTATATTGTGTTCCATTTGAAACAGCACATTTAGACAACACAAGTTTTCTATGCATACAGTTGTATATGCATGTGTGAATATGTGTGTGCTTGGCACAGCTGTGTGAACCAATGTTTAAAAATATGTACTACCATACATAGTTAAAATAATTTGGTCATATTTTTAAAATACAATAGAGAGGCTGGGGGTAGGGATCAATAGAAAACTCAGGCCAGACTTAGGTCCTGAGGCAACTTAGTAAACACAGACATACACACATGCACACAAAAATGAACCCACTGCGTTTGTAGTCCTAACTTTCTGCCTTAGGGTATGGTAAAACAGGTGAAACAAACACACTCGTGGTACAAATACAAGTGTTTTCCTTTTGTTCTGATGACTTAGAGAAATAAGGCATATAGTGCTGCAGTGTGGCCATATGTAAATTCCTATGGATCTGAGAATCTGTCTGCTTCTGTGCTGGTGATTTTTCACCTAATTTGGAACGCACTGGCCTATTTCAAATGCATTTACCAGAGGAAATTCTTGATTATAATTACACTGCCTGTGTGTAGGTCAGAGATACCATAAATGCCCCAAACAGACACAGTCCTAAAACAGAAACGTGTTTTAATCTATCAATCATATGAGAGAAATCCTCAGGAAACCAAACTGCATTAGCTCCACTATTCACAGAACTTTTTCAAGTAAGCTGAGCAGCCAACTACATAAGTCAAAAGCAAAGCCATTCCCACTTTTTATATTTTAATACTAAACCCTAAAGTCACCATAGAATCATTTGGGTTGGAAGGCACCTTAAAGGTCATCTTGTTTCAACCCCTCACCATGGGCAGGAACACCTTCCACTAGACCAGGTTCTCAGAGCACCATCCAGCCTGGCCTTGAACATTTCCAGCGATGGGGCATCCACAGCTTCTCTGGGCAACCTGGGTCAGTCTCACCACCCTCACCGTAAAGAATTTTTTCCTAGTATCTAATCTAAACCTACCCACAGTCAGTTTAAAGCCATTCCTCCTTGTCCTGTCACTACATTTTAAAATGCTATGTACTTCTATATGTTATGAATAAAAAAGGAAGGTTGGCTTTTGTAGGCCCAAGCAGTTAAGGGTTTGAACATCTGCAGTTAATAAGAGGTTACAGTTCATAATTTAATTTAGAGTCATAATTAATTGTTGATATGTTACAAAGGATACTGTTAAAATTGGTTGTGTGTGAATGAGGTTCTAGGGGGAAGGTAGTGTCAGGTTTATTCTCTGTATTAGCATTAGGGGTGGGATGATTGACAGGAATGAAAGGAATTTTCTAGAAAAGGGGTGACATCAGGAAATAATAATGAAGTAATAAACCAAGAGTTGTAATTGCACAAGAAAGACAACCAATCATTCGACACACTGGCATCACCTCATTTGGATGGACCAATTATCAGGACACTGAGCCAATGTACTCCAATCAACACACCTCTAGGGGGAGGACTCTTGGAAGAGGGGTGGTGCTGGGGGTGGGGGGAGTATACCTTTGGAATCTCTTGGTCTCTGATCGCTCTGCTCCACAGTGGTCAGGCATCCAGTGTGGCCCTTTCTTCAGGGGAATTGGCTAGCCTGCCATGGAGACCCTAATTGTTCCGATTTAATAAACTTGTCAGTTTAAAGAATTGGCTTCTGTTCTTCTCACATAGTAGTTGTAAGATCTAGAATTATACCCCTAAATGAAAACTTTCCAGCCTGACACACTGTCTCCCAACAAAGAAATTTATGACCCCTCTTTGGAACATATTTTGATGATTTTGCCACTATTTTTCTTCAATATCCTCTGTCAAATTACGCTTTAAATGAATCTCTTAATAGTCTTCACCTTACAAAAATGAGAGGTATGCAAATAATGAAAAGACAGAAATGAACAGAAGACATTGCCATGATGAGTTCCTGTTGTTCATTTCATAAATAACTTTATACTGATATAGGATGCAAGTTTTCATGTATTAGATGACTTTGCCTTTGTTGATCTAAACTTACCTTCCGTCATTTTGGGACTGTAGACTGTCATAATAAATTTTCCTTCAGCAGCCCAGTTGCCTTTACATCACATTTGCAGACTTCTTAATTATCTTAAGTGTTTCAAGTACTTCAACTGTGGCTGCTGAGACTAGATTTGACAGTCTAGAAATGTATTTTTGGGGAGCCTTGCCTCTTTTCTGAATAATGAGGCATATATATCCAGCTTAAGACACCCTTGTATCCAGCTGGCACAGGCAGTACAAACATGTCTGCTCTAATGCATTTCTTAAAACTTGCCCACTGTTTGAGACAACAGGGCTCAAGAGAGCAACTTCACAGGTTAGGGGGTGTTTCTACCAGAGGCAGTAACACATGGGACAGTTCTCTTTTACCTTGCTGCTGCAAAGGTTCCACTCAGCCCATATAAATCCATTCAAAAATCAATTTTTCCATAGTGATTAGAACAGCTTTGTCTTTGTGTGAATATTGGTTTTGTGAAACACATTTAAAAAACACTAGAATTAAAATATTAGAGCTCTGAAATCGTGATTGCTAGAGTTCAAGCAGACCAATACGTAATCCTTGTTTCAGTTAATGAAACAGTTCTGCTCACTTGCAATTCTGAATATTTTTCATAAAATGCCACCATTCATATCAGTGATGAAATCTTACTAAAGAGTTCAAACAAGTAAGAATTTTGTTTAAACACTTTTGAGACTCCTACCTCCACAAGTAAGAGGTATTAAATCAGTTGCTCTCCAAATGCATTTCATCTCTATTTCTACAAATAAGACTGACACTTTTTTAACTTTGCCTTTTGAAGAGCTTATTAATTTTCTTTAGTATTCCGTCTGCAAGAAACACATGGTGTAAAACAAATGCCTTTGGAATTTATTTTCTTGACATGCTACATTTGTCATAAATATCACCAAATTAGCAATAATAAATTGGGAGGCCAAACACCTACTTGCTAACTAAAATTAAATGGTTTGAATAGGTCAAAATCATCTGTCTTTGGTACTATCATCTCTGGTAACTGAGAGGATTTCCTTTGAAATCTATTTGTTCTGCTGTTTTAGAAATGTGATGTTGAGTGGGTTGGTTTTTTTTTCGCTGCCACATATTTCAAAGGAACAATTAAAAATGTCAGAATGACAGGGTTTATAACTCTTCCTGATGGTTGTCAAGAGGTTACTAAATTAGCTTTTCCTAGGGATTTATGTGTGGAGCAAGATTTAGATTCACTGTGAGCAGCCCTGCAGAGAAGGATTTGAAGGTTCCAGTGGACGAAAAGCTGGACATGAGCCTACAAGGTGCGTGTGGAGCCCAGAAAGCCAACCATGTCCTGGTTGTCATGCATCCGAACCAGCCTGGTCAGCAGATCAAAGGAGGTGATTCTGCCCCTCTGCTCTGACGTCCTGAGACCTCCACCTGGGGTTCTGTGTCCAGCTCTGGAGTCCTCAGCACAAGAAAGACATGGACCTGCTGGAGTGAGTCAAGATGAGGTCTGCAAAGGTGATCACAAGACTGGAGCACCTCTGCTGAGGAGACAGGCTGAGACAGTTTGGCAGTGTTCAGTCTAGAGAAGAGAAGGCTCCTGGGAGACCACACAGCCCCTTTCTAAAGATGGCGTTATAGGAAAGAGGGAGAACGAGTTTTCACACAGGCAGATAGTCATAGGACCAAGAGGAGTGGTTTTAAACTAAAAGAGATTTAGATTATATGTTAGGGGAAAAAATCCTTACTGTGAGGGTGGTGAGGCACTGGCATAGGTTGCCCAGGGAAACTGGACCCATGATCCATCCCTGGAAGGCCAAGTTGGACAGGGCCCTGAGCAACCTGCTCTAACGAAAGAGCTCCCTAGACGCGACACGGGCTTGGAATGAGATTATCCGTAAGGTTCCTTCCAACTCAAACCATCCTGAGAGTCTATGAATTGCCCTTCTGCGTTTCTCAGAAGGCAGCAAAAGCTTGGCAAAATACGAATAGATGTAAGTATTTTCTATAGAAATACTATTTATCGATTCAAGCAGAATGTTCCTACTTGTTTCCAGCTCATAAGGGACCACGGCAGCGCATTTAAAACCGCACGATATACGAGAAAAACTGCTGTTATTCCACTTGAGCGACGCGACTATTTCCGAGTGCTCCTTTAGGACGCGCTATCCAGGCGTGTCCCTTCGGACAGATGCAGGCGGTGCGCAGTGCTTGGCGTTCTAAGGCGGACGCATATTTCCCTTAGACCAAGGGACTCCACCCTGTCCCCCGGAGAGCGGCCCCCGGGCCCCGCTAACCGCGGCCATGGCGGGGACACAAGCCCAGTCACACTTCCGCCCCCAGCTCGCACCCCTATGCATGTGCAGCGCCGGCACAGGGAGGACGCAGTGACCTTGCCGCACGCGCACGCCCCCCTCCCCCTACTCCCCAGCCGCGCTCCGTTCGTGCCGCCGCCAGGCTGGGCACTGCTCCTCCCTCCCCTCGATCCTCTCCCGGTGCTCCGGCAGCGCCGCGCCGCACGCGGGAGTCGGAGGGAGAATTCCGCGCTCGGGGCGACCTCCCGCGTCACGTGGCTGGGGTCGCGGCAGTGCCCTGCGTGAGACCGGCTGGCCTCAGGGCGCCTGACTCGGCTGTCGCGCAGGAGCCCGCGGGCCATGCGCCCCGGTCCGCGCCTCTACCTTTTTCGCTTGTCTCCAGCCCGCGGGCGCGGAGCAATGAGGCCGCGGCTGTCCGTCACGGCGCGGTTGCAGCGCTCCGGGGCTCCGCCCGTGCAGGCACCTGGTTGGACAGCTCAGGCGGGCCTTGTCGCGGCGGGATCTCGGCCTGACCTCGGCGTGCGCCGGTCGGGAGCGGCGAGCGGGCAGATTTATGTGCCGGGAGCGGGGCCGGGCCGGGTGGCAGCGGCGGCGGNAGGAGCGGGGCGGCGAGGAGCGGGGCGGCCGGGTCCGCTCGCGTCCTTGGTTCGGGTTTGAGCTGCTGCGGGCCCCGGTCCTAGGCTGTGGGGACAGCTCGGGGATTTGGGCGCATTGGGGGCAGGGAGGCAGCGGAATGATGCTCGTGAAGGGAACACTGCAGCGTTTGCTGCCTTCCGCGATCTTACACAGACACGGTTCCACTGCCCAGTGGTTGTTTCCCTCTCTGGTGCTTTACCACTGAGAAGTAGAATGAGCCGCTGCACTTAGTGCTCTGTAACGGGGTTAGGATGTCTCTTTATAAATGCATAAGATTCTTCTCCCTTTCTATAACTACCGAATAGGAGGTAGTGAGGTGGGTGCTGGTTTTTTCTACCGTGCCTGCAGTCAAATTCAGGGAAATGTCCTCAAGCTAAGACAGGGGAGATTCAGATTAGATACTAGAAAAAAGAAAATTCACCGTTCGCGTGGTCAAGCATTGGAATAAGTTGCTCAGCGAGGTGGTGGAGTCACCATCCAGTTTTTAACCAACGTTTGAACGTGGCGCTCGGTGATGTGTTTTAGTGATTTCAGGGATTACAGTGGCAGTGCTGGGTTGACAATTGGGCTTGATGATCTTAGGTTCTTTACCAGCGTTGATTCTATGAGAGTAACTGTCTTGTCGCACCTTCTTAAATCCCCTGTAAATGGAGCATGTTTGTGATCTTGGATATATCCAGAAGCCTTTGCTAGACGCTTTGTTGTTCATTGCAACCAGTTCACTCTCGGTGCTCTGGGTCATGTCACAACTGCCATATGTGCTGTGGCAGCATGGGAGTGTCGTGGAATCGTAGAGCATTTGGGGCTGGAAGGGACCTCATGAAAAAAAAGTCCCACCTCAAATTGCTTTTCACCGCAAGTATTTCATCACAGCTACAATTTATTGGGTTGAATGTAGTGCACAATAAATGACCTTATAACACAGTAGAAGAATAACAAAGTTTGACTGGTGTAATTCCTTCTAATGATATAACTTTGTTGGATACATCTTGCTTCAGTAGTGTAGGCTAAGTATTTAATGAATATTAAATTATATAAAGATGTATCTCTGTAAAGATATGCTGAATTTTGTATTTTGGTCTTAGTTATAGTTTAAAACAGTGGAGTTGATTGGCTGAGCTTTTAACGTACTTACATTTGGGATACAAGGAACAGAGACTGCAGGTATAACAACATATTTTGTATTGGCCATTAATATATTATATTTCTCTTCCATGTGACTATATGAATGTAAGTGTGAATATGTCATTTTAAGTATGGCACCAGTGTCTGTTCATTGATCTAAGTCTTAAGAAATGCACTTTACAGTTAAATTTTTGCTAATATCTGCCTTTTAACTGTTCTTATACTTAAAAATTTAATCATGTTGTTCCACTAAAGTACTTTTTATAGTGTAAATTCCGGTTTATGAAAGTAATTGTATTTTTTTCTCATTAAGT
>VXAZ01009654.1:65841-81787 GCA_013399875.1 Gymnorhina tibicen
TTTTCCCCCCCCCCCCCCCATTCCTCCCCACTGTATTATGCCTGTTATACAGAGGGTTATTAAATTTTTTTTTTTTTTTAATATACTTCACCACTTTTCTAAAACACATACTGACTTGTTATTAATTTACTTCTCTACAGGGTGTGATAGGTGTACAGTTGGTGGTTACCATGGTAATGGCTAGTGTCATACAGAAGATCATACCTCACTATTCTCTTGCTCGTTGGCTTCTCTGTAGTGGCAGGTAAGATAAGTGTGTGAATATGATAATGTAATAATCAGAGTAGTAACTGTGAAACATACTGATTTAGTTTGGTTTCTTAAAAAGTTATTGACCATTAAATTTATTACCATAGCATTGTTACACCTGATTTTTGGGCTCAAGGTAAAAAGATAGTGTTGCTGTAGAAGGAACTTACTTGTTCATTGTTATTAATTGTATCAGTCATAAAGTCAATTGTTGTTCAGCTCTTATATTAAAGGTACAAGGTGCATGCTTTAATATTTAAAAGCTAAATTGAATACAAGATACTGAAGAATAAAAGGATTTTTGTTTTTCTCTGCACTGTCTCTGTGTTGTTGATAATCCACCTCCTGGTTAGCCTTGTATATGAAAAATGCTTAGGTATTTATTAAAAATTCTGTTCTTTTTAAATAGACAAAGAATATTGATAGAATTTAAAAGACAAAGAAAATTTCATCGGACAGGATTAGTATAAATTTCAGTACATTACTTCCTTGTAACAATAGATCAGAGTTGCAAGGGCAGCATTTCCAGTGTGGCTGTATCCATAATAACAATGAAAAAAAGCAGCTGTTTTAAATATATATCAGTATGTTAAATATTACAAGGAGTCATAGACACTGTGTCTTTTCATTTGGTAAGAACACTTTGTATGATTAGCAGGTAGTGTGCTGTCTTTTGTAATTGTTAAAATTTTGAGAATATCAAATCCTTACTCCTGATTTCTGAAGGAGTATCCTTAAATAATAATGTACTCCATAAGAGTATTAACAAGTCTTTCCATTGACTTTTTTTCCTCTACATCTTATGAGATGTTCCTTTTTAATATCCGCCATTTCATCACCCAAGAAGTTGCTAATGAGAAGTGACTGTGAATGTTGTTTAGATGTGTGTTAGGTATAACAGAAAACAGTAATTGTCAGGTGGATAACACAAACAGGAATCATACTCTTTAACTGTTGTGTGAAGTTTCACTGTTAACCATATTGACAGGGTGTTGATCACCTTTCTTGTGCTCTAAAAAGAACATTACACTAATGAATATGAAACTGCCTACCATTTATTTTTAAGGTGTGCCACCATGAGTCTTTTCTACCAGCAATTATCCAAATGACATATTGTACCTTTTATGTCTAAGATTGATTTAAACTTGTATTTGAAAATTTAAATTTCTAATTGCTCTTCTAAAATAATTTGTCAATATTATGCCCATGTTCTTCAATCTTGTGAAGTTTTCACACACCGTGTCCTTGTTTTAAGGCATGCCATGTGCCAATGATAGGGAGAAGTTTGCTGTTGAAATATTTTTCAAATCCATTTCTCCGTTTATCTCTGCGCATCTGCAGATTGATAAATACCTAAAGCAGGATTTCAGCACTTGTCGTTAGGTAATTCTGCTCTTACTGAAGTCAGTGGGAGTGTTACTATTGTCTTCCATGTTAGTAGCCTGGAAACACTCATTGTTGCTTTTTAATGTTCCTTTATTTATCTGGTAACTATTTAAGTGCATTGTAATTTCAGGCACTCTGAGTAATTCCCTGAATACAGGAATTGTATAAAGAGTCAGAAATAATCCTGGGTTCGAAAAACAAAAACAAGTCAGAAGCTTCACTGCAGCAAGAATCTGAATTTTAATGGCAGAAAAAAACCCAGTTATTTTCTTAGTTAACCTGATAAACTACTTTTTATCTTTAAACCGTTTCGCCTTAGTGCTGTCTTTTTGCCAGCAGTATTTTCTTTGACAGACCTGTGTGGGTGGGGTGGTAGAGGGTTTTATACATGTAAGTGTACAGGTACAGGCAGTACCAGCAGTCCAGCTGTCTAAGGAAAAATTAACCACCTGCTCCTCCTTTCCTTTGCTAGTAGACTTCAACTAGTTTTTGGTATGCAACAGTGTTTTTTAAGTGATTTGGTTTGAAGGTCTTGCTTCCAAAGGATTGGTAGGCAAGATACGTCTGAAATGTCTGTAGATAGCCCTTGCTAAATGGGAAGGGAGGATAAATGTTGTCAGACAAGACAGAAACGTTTAAGTGAGCAGTTTGTTTCAAGATGCCTGTATGTGTTTATGGGAAGTCCATTAAAAGGAAACAAAGACCTTTCAAAATCTGAAAGAATTGTTAGGATAGACACACTTAAGGTAATTACTTGTTAATGGAATAAATAGCTATCATTGACTCTTAAAAAGCTATTTACATAAATTTGTTACGAAACTTTTTCAGTCAGTGCTATTTTCAGAGCTTGAGTGCAACTAAATATACTTATTGAAAGAATTGGCAGCTTAAATATCTGCATAGGCCTTGCATTATTTTTAACTAACAAAACATTCTCTACCAAAATGTTGCTTTTAAGTTGCTCAGCTATTTCAGTTTTCAGGCCATGTCAGGAAGACAGGAGAAAATGGATGTTTTGTTGTGCATCCGTTAAATGACCTTCATTCAAATTAACTAGGGCGTATCTGTGTGTCTGTTGCTATTCAGACTGACTTGGATATGTCAAAGCCACAGGGTAATCAGTTGTGGGATTTCAGTTTTAAACATATGTAAGCTAAAAGAGATATAAACTACTTTTTATTAGCTCTATCTTTATGAAAATGTTTGTTCGAATCTCTTGATTTTGAGATCTTAAATGCAGAGTGTGTAGGGTTGATCAACTGAAAAATACCAAGACTCTATCCTGTTAGTTGTAATTAGGTATCCCTTGCAAAATCATTTTGTAGTATAATTAAGAGTAAATTGTGGTTTAATTTGTTGTTTGGTTTGTGTTGGCATGCTACATAGAGAAAATTTGTCTGTTCTGCTGCATTAGGTACTATTTCTCTGTCCGTGCAGGAAAGATTTTGAAAAATTTCTTTACCGCATAGGTGGCTTTCATCATTAGCATCCCAAGTTCAGATCAGGGTGATGTGGTAAATGACAAAACAGGAGAATATATCTCTTCTTTTTTCCAGTTGCTTTGGGTCATGTGAAAGATAGAAGTTAACATCTCCAGAGTAGTTTGACTTCTTGGATTAAAAGCTTGTTTCTTTGGTTTATTTGTGTCTCAGTCTTAAAGTCTCTTTTGCAGCAAAGTTTGCAAATCACAGATTCCTCAACTGGACCACACATAATAAAAATAAATTAATGAAATAACTCTCACTCCTAGTTATACAAAATTCAGTTCCTTTTTTCCCTTCCAAAACTGTGTTTGTGCAAAATCTGCAGTATTTGCCATTTTCAGTTTTGGAAGTGGCAGTGAATTCCTTCATTGGAAATTTACAGTGTGCAGTGGTTTGATGTTCTGTTGGCTGATACTAGCATTCTTTTCTCTTGAAGACTTCCCAAGATGAAGGAAGCCTTTCCAAAACAGAACTGGGAATCAAGTGATACCAAATGGTTTGAGATTGTTTGGGTTTTGATGCCTTCCAAATTTGCTTTTTCTAACTTTTTGAAATTGGCTCTGACATCATCTCTAATTCACCAACATGGATTTGAATGGTCCTACTTGGTGAAGTTTTCTTAATATGAGGTGGTGGTTGTGGATTCCTTTATCACCTCTGTGTTGACCCATGTCACCATGGGTGACAATTAGTGGCCTTCTACTTCCACACACATTTCTCAAGTCTGTTCCTGATAATACCTGGTCTCCTTTGCCTCAGCATTTCAGAGCAGAGATCAGAGTGACATCCTTCCTGCATCTGGACAGTAACCTTCCCTTGCTGAATGTGGGAAAGGCCTTGTTTCAGCTACTAAGGTTTTTGCCATACTTAGAGATTTAGGTAAAATATACCATCTTAGACATTTAACCATCTCTGTTTGTCCTCTTCAGAATTTCCATGCCATTTCTTGCCTTTTAAATGAAGGAGCAATGAATGGTGCATTGATCTGTGAAAGTGGAAAAATGTGTAGGTCAACTATGTGTAAATTAGTGATTTTTTTAATAGCACTCTTTATAGTAGAAGTTGAAGATACCACTGAGGAGGTGTTTAAGGAAAGGAATGTTGATGTTATGATTTGCTCTGCTTAAGAAAAAAGACTGGTAATGATTATTAGATAATAGCTATTTCAGATTCTGGAAAATTGGTGGGTTTGAGGGGCATATGCTTCATGGAGTTGTTTAGAATATGGTTTGGGGGGCATATACTTCATGAAGTTGTTTAGAATATGGTTCTGATGAGTAATTGTAATGGTATAATTATTCTAATGAACTTTTCCACCTTATACAACTGTGTTTGCTGTATTTGCTGATACCTTTAGAAGTCAGTATTTTGAGAACTGAAGGGTTTTCACGTGAATGACAAAGTGGCAAAGCTTTCTACTTACGTATAAATGCCTCATTTGTTGAAGAGAACTGAACTTCAGCTGTTGTTCAGTTCAGCCAGGCTTAGTACTGGCACACATAGGTGCCTTGCTTAGGAGTGACAAATGACAGGTGTTTTAGTAAGCATATAAATCTCTGTTGTGATACAGTTTTTTGAAAGACATGCTCTAAATTGCTTATGATTGTATTGTTTTACTTGAGATTTTCTTTTTCTGTAGCTTACGGTGGTATCAACATCCCACTGAAGAAGAACTGCGGATTCTTGCAGGGAAGCAAAGAGGGAAGAATAAAAAAGATAGGTAAATACTTGGTTTATGCTTGTCTTTCACCCCCCAATTCGGGGTTTTTTTTTTCAGCATGGTATGGTTCATCTAATAACCTTGCCAGCCTACTTTTGTCTTACTGTGAGTTAAAAAATGCTAGTAGTATATGACTGCCCTGCTTGCATTAACTGTCACAGTTCTTTAGCAAAATGCGTTCTTTCAGTTTAACAGAGTTGGACATTCCCAAATTGTGCAGAACTGGTTAATTTCCATTCACAAAATGGTCTGTGAAATGCTAATTTGATGGCAAGGGTTTTTTTTAGTGAATGGATGCACTTAGATAAAAACTGAGGAAACAAATCTTAGGATTGTAGCTCTTCATTTTGAAGCAAGAGAAGAAAGATTTGATTATATTAGTTCAACAAAGGATTACTATGAGCCGCCACTCTTAGCAGAGCTGTGAAAAAAAAAAATGCTCCTATGTATTATGGACTCCTATGTATTATGTGAAATGTTTCTAGTGGAGAGAGAGAGAAATATTAATCCTCTTGGACAAGATGCCAGTGTTGAACTTTATCTGGATTACTGTGTACGGTTCTGATCACTCGTGTTCAAGAAAAATGAATTTTGTATGTGAACAGGTGAACAGAGCTGCTAGGCTAATCCAGGAAACAAAGTCTGTCTTACTCAAGGGGGCTAAAAGAGCTCGACTTGTTGAATCTATCAGAAAGACAGCTGAGAAGATGGGATAGCTGTCTATTAGCTTAAGCTGGAAATAGATCTCTGGTGTTCAGACATGAAGTTCTGAACAGCCTTACCACAAGTACAGCTGTGTCAAGAACTGAGACATCTTGAGGTGGTAGAGCTGGCCATGTTGATGAAGTATTTCTAAGTTGTCCATGTTTAAAACAAAAACAATCCCCTCTGGTTTTCTTTTTGGCAACACAGGAGGTTTGCTTTAGGTTTGTTTCTTCTATCCCAGTATGAACTCTCTTATAAATCTTAAGATTTGAATTAATCTACACACTGCTCATATCATCTGTTAATTGTAATGTGGTTTTTCCTCCTGTTTCCTAGCTCTTAAGCAGCATGGTTAGCAATCTTACTTGCCTCATTTAGGTTGGAAAAGACCTCTGAGATCACGTAGTCCAACCTTTGATCACATGTCAATTAGAACATGGCCCTAAGGGCCACATCCAGTCATTTCTTGAAGACCTCCAGGGATGTTGACTCCACCACACACTGCCCAGGAAGGGCAGCCCATTCCAATTCCATTAAAAAATTCCTCTTGAGGTCTATCTTGAACCTCCCCTGGCACAGCTTGAAGCTATGTCCTCTTGTCCTGTCACTAGTTAACCTTGAGAAGAGACCATCCCCCGCCTGGCTACAGCCTTCTTTCAGGTAGTTGTAAAGAACAAGAAGGTTCCCTGTGAGCCTCCTTTTCTCCAGGCTGAGCCTCCCCAGCTCCTTCAGCCTCTCCTAATCAAACTTGTACTCCAGACCCTTCCCCAGTTCCATGGCCCTTCTATGGACTTGCTCAAGCACCTCAGTGTCTTTCTGGTTGTGAGAGGCCCAAAACTAAACACAGGATTTGAGGTGTGACCTCAGCAGTGCTGAGTACAGGGTACAGTCACTGCCCTGGTCCTGCTGCCCACACTATGCCTGACACAAGCCAGGATGTCCTTGGTCTCCTTGGCCCCCTAGGCCTATGCTGGCTCATGTTCAGCCACTGTTAACCAACACCCCGAGATCGTCTTCCTCTGGGCAGTTTTCAAGTGACTCTGCCCCAGCCTGTAGCAGTGCTTGGGGTTGTTGTGATGCAAGTATAGGACCTAGCACTTGGTCTTTCTTGTTGAACCTCATGCCGTTGGTGTCAGCCCATCGGTCAATCCAGCCTGTCCAGATCCCTCTGCAGAGCCTTCTGCCCTCCAGGAGATCAACACTCTCATCAAACTTAGTGTTTGCACATTTACTGAGGGTGCCCTCCATCCCCTTGTCCAGATGATCTATAAAGAGCTTGAACAGGATGGGGCCCAATACTGAACCTTGTGGAACACTCTTAGTGACCAGCTGCCAACTGGATACAGCATCATTCACCACCATTCTCTGGGTTAAGTTGTTCCTTGTAAAGTAGTGATTTTTTTTTTTTTTTTTTGCAACATTCCTTAAAATTAAGAATCTCTTTTTATCTTAACAGTTTTCTGTGACAAAAATCAGGAAAAAAATTGAGAATAAGATTACAATTTATAATTATTCATTTAACCAGTGATATTTATTCATATGTAAAATAACTTCAATTATGTAATTATAAGTTTAAGTCCACCCGTAGGAGCCGTAAACTGAAAAACACAATTGCACTGCCAAATAATAATCGTACTTTAACAATTGTACTCTTATTGCCTTTCCTCAGCCTTGCCAGTTTTTTGCAATAGTAGTAGTAGGTGATTGTACCAGGGTGAATGTTAATCACAGGGGAATATAAAACTTCAAAGAAACTAAAGCAGTAATGTGGAGGCTTAAATGATGTTTTCTTTGCTTTGCTTGTTTAACAGCTGAATGAATAATAAATTATTTTTTAATGAATAAACATACCACTGTATCCTTGAAAGAAGTGACTCTTGCTCGAGAAGAACCATATTTAAGTGGGAATTGTTCCTGTGGAGTTGGTGTGGATTTACTGATTTAGGTTGTACAAAATGGAATGTGCATCTTGTGTGTCATCTCAACAAGGAGATGTGAAACAGATAGTGTGGGGGAAATAAAGATGCATCTGTTTGATACTCCCCATGTCTTTCCAAGATAAAGAATCTGCTTTGTCAAGCCCATAGTCTTGCCAAGCGTAATACCTGCTCCTTAAATACACTCTCAGTCTGAACTAATTTAAAGATAAATGATTAAAGGAGCTTGCTTGAAAATTAGCCTTAGAAACAGCTGTGGTGTGAAATTCTAGTTAATTTTATTCAGTGCATATTACATTTCACTATATTATGCTGTAGGGTTTAATAGCAATGAATATTAGGCAGGTTTTCTGCTTCAGAATAGTTTGTATTATATGAAATTGTTAGGCTAATGAAAAGGTCCATAGCTACTGTGAATTACTTTGAATTAAAGCGTTCAGTGATCCTGGGTATGTTCTGTCTGTGCCTCTTGGATTGTGGGGTCCCTGGGATAAATAAAGTGTAGGAACACCGAGTTTTGTAGATCTGAAATGGCTGCAGTGGTCAAAATGCTCACCTCACTCAAGATGACAGTACTCCGGAATACAGGCAGTAGGAGAATAATCAGGAGTACAGCTGGGGGCAGGGAAGTACACAGGAGCTTGCAGGTATTCTAGTCCCTGGGCAGTGTTTGGGACTTCTTGTGTAGATTTGCACAACTGAATTTTTTGAGTAATGCTTTAGATTCCTATCTTCAGTTTGTCCATTAAAATTCTTGTGTTTCAGGTTGTACTAAGCATTAATATAACCTGAAAAATTTTACTAGTGCTTTCTGCTTGTATTTTCATCTCACATATGAGCTGAGATGAAAACATTCTTGAAAACTAAGTTTGTGATTGATTGGATTTCTTTTTAATGCTTATACCCCAATAATTTGTTTTTCTATGGAAAATGCACGTCTCCTTTTCTAATTTCAGAGGTGGTATTCTAAAATGTGGCACTTTATTGTTTCCTTCTAGCCTTTTAGAGGTTTTAATTTTAGGTTTGATTTTTTAATCTAACAAAACATCATCCCATCTCCTTTAATAATTTTTTTTTTAAGAGCGTGCTGGGCTTTTGAATTTGAAGTCTACTAGTGTGACTTAATTTCAGGGAAGCAAAGATCATGATATTGGTATAGTTTGAGAGCTCCAGATGAAAAGTGTCTTTTGTTCTAAATACATACCTTTTTAGATTAGAAATATACCTTAAATTGCCTTCACTCGATGACTAGTAGGTTGGACCTTTCAAGGATCTAGGTTAGTTCAGCTCATGCGATGTACTTGCTTGTTGTGACAAGAAGGACTAATGCAAGTTTTTTTTCTTTTTTTGACCTTGGGAACACCTTGTAGCTCTGAATAGAGAAAATCAGTGGGCCGAAGTAAGTAACTGTCCCCTGGATCTTGACTCAATACATGCTCAGATTGAAGCATCTGGAAGCCATTTACACCATACCACAATAGGATGTAAGAATCTGTCAGGTTATAGCTGGGAGCCATTGACATACCTGGTTGTTTTCCAAGATTTGAACTTGAAGTACTACTTTTAACTAGAGACATAAAAATATTTGTTTTTAAAAAAAAAAAGCAGTCTGCATTTTTCTTAAATTTTAAATGTCATTATATATTGAAGAAGTCTATTTTGTCATATCCATGCTTGTACTACCTATTTATTTATTTATTTATTTTACAGAAAATATAATGGTCATATTGAAAACAAACCCTTAACCATTCCAAAAGATATTGACCTTCATCTGGAAACAAAATCTGTAACAGAAAGGGACACTATTGGTAAGAGTATGCAAACAGTAATAATATTATTTCCAGTATATCCTGATTCTATCAAGTGCTTATTTGTGATTAATGCTGAAATATCTTTTTTGTAGACAGTGAATGAATAGAAGGAAAACTGGTCATAAATGAGAAAGCAGATAGTAGGGCTAAGTCTCCTTTCGTGTTCTGTGAGTGACATTTTAATAGCAGTGTTGTGGAAAGGGATGAGTAGGTGAAATCCAGCATAAAGCACAGCTGTTTTATCAGGCTCCCATAGCAGTATGAGACAACACCAAAAGAATCCCATCATAGTCTATTCAAAATAGAGTTTTTAGCTTTGTACAAGAAAATAACAATTGGCAGACATGAAGCTGTATACTTTCTGATCATCTAAAATAGGACGTGCTGTAGCATTGCAACCTAAGACCTTTCAACCACACATCTGAAGCATTCAGGTAAAATGCTTAAAAACAGCAAGTGACAGTACAGAAATATGCAGCATTAAGTGTTTTGGAAGGTACTGGGTTTTTTTGGATGGTAATTTTTGATTACTTAATCAGTCATTACAGGAAATTCATACATGGGTATGTATGTGATACGTATTTTCTTTCTACCTATGTTTTTATATTTATGTGTTCTCTGGATAAGTATAGAAAGAAAGGATGCATATTCCTATGCAGGAGACTTCTCAGCTTAAATTGTAGGAGACAGTGTTTGTGTAATAGAAGTGAAGTTTTTGAAGCTGGCACATAAAGAAACAGAGCATTCTCATGTTTCAACTAGTGTTACTTCCTTGAAACTATAGCATGTAATTGTCAGCCTGAGTGATACAGGATAGGCTTTACTGTGTTTGAAAAGTAATATATACAGTTTTTTGGTCAATCTAACCAGATTGATACTTCAAAATAAGGGTAGGACTTGGAAATACCTAGGTTTGCCCAATTTAATATCTTTGCCAGCAGGTAGCTTGTAGTCAAGTCAAACTTTCAGTAATGTTTTCTCACTTTCAAATTGTGTAAATGTAGGGAAGGTGTTTGGGAGGGACAATTTGTGTTGTCACAAATTGTTCTTTGCAGTTTCCAACACCTATGGACACTCTCTCCGTAACATCCAGCCTGTATGCAACACAGTATGATCCCCGGAATTTTTACAATCAAGTTTACACAACAATTATTGCTTTATAGGATGTATTAACAAAATCTCGAAGAGCAAACCATCAGTATCTTACGTGGTGGGTTTTTTAAAATAAAAAGAAGTGTTTATTTGTAATACAATAAATGATAGCCAGTGAGCTTTTAGTCTTTAACAAAGGGTCAAAAAACCCCTCTTACCTGGAATTGCAGCTGGACACAACTGGAAAACTGTTTACTCTCTGTGTTGTGAAATCTAAATTAAGTATGTTTTTTGGATTTAGGATGTTATAAAAGCTGAGGTGATACAATAGTAAAACCACGTAGCCTTACAAATTTGACTAGTAATAAAGTGTTGGATGACAGAAGTGAAGAATGAAGTTCACATGGTTGAGTGACTTTTTCACTGTTGTTCCATTTTACTTGGTTGATCTGGGTCTACCTAAACTTCACTTTAATACACTTAATACACAATTGAAAACCTCTTTTAATTGCTACTCCATTCTATGTACATCAGTAATTGCCTTAAAACATACCTTTAACATTCACAAACTTTATATTTTTCAGCATTGCATTACTTTCCAGAATATCAGTGGTTGGTGGATTTCACTGTTGCAGCTACAGTTGTTTATGTGGTGACAGAAGCCTATTACAGCATTATGAAGCCCTCACAAGAGATGAATATCAGCATAGTGTGGTGTCTGCTTGTCTTGGCTTTTGCAGTGTATCCTTTTCTGTTTTCTTGAATCCCTCTGTTCTAAATAGTTTACATCATTCTGCAATTCATATAAATCTCTGTGCCATTGATGGACAGGATACAAAAATATTTAGCATTTGGAAAAAGGATCCTGTAAGCTAATGTCGTTGTTGGATAATGTATATGCTGCACAAGCTCTTTGTAAATGCTGGTATCATTAGCTTGTTAATATCAATACCAGACCATTTAGAAGAAAAATAACATGTATGCAAATACAGTTAGTGCTCATCTGTAGTATGTAATGCTTCTAAACTAACTTGATTTTGCTCAGTTTGGCAATCAGAAATAATTATGTGTACAGAAAGTACAGCTTTTGGAGAAGTTTGGAAATTTATTGCACGTTTTTTGTTTTCGTTATGTTTAATCTGATAGTTCCTGAGCAGAATAGTGCAGTGATGTGTATACTAGTTTATTGCAAAAATACATGCATGAGTTCATAATTTTAAAATAAATTCAGAGCATTCTTACAGAAAATAAGTTATGTAGACAGTTGTAGGAACTGAGCTCTGTGAGAAGCTAAACTCACCTCTGAGGGAAATGGAAGTGGAGTATTTAGGAAACAGGCAATATCAAACTATAAAATGTTTGTTTTGTTATGGAGAAGGCAGTTAATTTTTTTTTGTGCTGGAGAAGGCAGTATCAGACATAGATGCTTGCATGGTAGTTAACTGTTTTCCTCATACCAATCCAAACACACATTTTAGAGTGGAAAGTTGCATTTTAAATATATGATAAAGCAGTGGAATTGAATAAAGGCTGTAAGAGTGCTGATTATGGAAAGGTGAATGGAAAGTGAATTGCTACAGCTCCTCTGCTCCTTCAGCAGCTGAGAACAGATGAAGTGCTAAGTTAGAGTTGATAAACCTCTTGAATATTAAAAACTGTTTCATCATTATACATGTTTCACATGTATAAGTGCTAGTTCTTTGTTCGAGATTCTTAATGTGTTGTGGTTTGTTCAGTTAGTTTGTAATATTAACAGTAGCTGGTGGTGTTATGTAAAACCTTGAACTCTTAATGTTTGGTTACATTTCGCTAGGAGTATGCTTAATGCTCATCTGTCCTTGATAATTATTAAAATGTGTGCTGCCTTTATGGTATGGACAGGAATTCTCTTCTAAGTAGACTGAAGTATAAATGATAGAATTTTTCCGAAGTTTTTGCTTGTAATGTATAAAAACTTGCTAGAAGAGAGAGTCAACTCACATTTGGAAAAAAAGACTGTCAGTAGCTTGCTTCCAGATCAGGTATTTCTCCTTTGACATGTCAGTGAACAGATCCATGGTCCAGAAGGTGTTTTTTCTAGTCTACTTTGACAAGAAAATCGGTGTCTGCCTCTTGTGCACCTTTTAATTGCATTATAGCTATAGTATAGGTAATATGTATTTGTTACTGCACATCTTCTGTTTTATTTTTTGGTGTGAAGTCAGGAATTTTAATTTCATCTTTGCAGAAGGAAAGAGAAAGAGGCAGCTGCTGCTTCAAAAATCAGAAGTGATAGCTAACACCTTTCACTCCCATTTTGAGGATGAGGGGGAGTTTAATAGAACTAAGGGAAAAACAAACTTCTAATACTAAAGCCACAATGTACTCTTCGATTTATTGGTGGCAATGCCCTGTTTGCTTCATTTCTCCTATCTCAGGAGTAGTCAATTTAAATAACACTACAGTAATTGCAATTCAGAAATTGTTTCACCTAGAAACAACTGCAAAAATCCACTGGAGTAACACTTTCTTACCGTGGTTTTGAACAGTCCTATCATTGCTTTCATTTGGTCATCAGTTCGGGGCAAAACTTTAAAAAAGAGTTAAGTTGCCTGTCAGCGCAAAATTTTTGTCTCAGTAGTGTGAATGTGCAAGTAGCTGTTAGAGTCTGTGCTTAGTAACTGTATGAGGAGTTAGTGGCCGTGTAGGATGCAGTAACAGGAAGCACAGTCTAAATACTATATTAGCCTTAGCATTTCCATAAATAAGTTAACATAACTTATTCCAGCTATTACAGCTTTTTGGGTGAAGGAAGTACAATACAGAGGTGTTGGTAACAATTCTTGTGGTCACTGGAACCAAGTCAGATGAGATTTCAGAAGAAGTCCATTCATGTGTTGTGACATCAGGCCTTTGGGATCCAGAGAATACTTAAAAATTACTTGACTAATCACTAACTTAGTATGTCAAGACCAGAAATTATTTTATGATAATGGAGGATTCAGAAAAATTTGGTTGCCTCCATATTTTCAGTGGAAAGCAGTCAACATGATATGTCAAAGTTAAATATAGAACAACGTCGTGTTTTGCTGACAAGTGTTTCTTCTGTTTCATGCCTGTGTGTTAAGAGGAGGTAAGTTGTACTAAGGATACAAAGCAAGTTTGCAGATGATAGAAAACTGGGAGGAGCTGTTGACTCCCTTGAAGGCAGGGTGGCCCTGCAGAGAAACCTTGACAAATTAGAGATCTGGGGAATCACCAACCATATGAAGTTCAACAAGGGAAAGTGCTGATTCTGCACCTGGGATAGGGCAACCCTGGATGTATGGGCAGACTGGGGAACAGGAGTCCGGAAAGCAATGCCATGGAAAAGAACCTGGGGCTGCTGGTTGACAGAAAGTTGAATGTGAGTCAGCTGTGCCCTGGCAGCCAAAAGGAGCCAGCATCACCAGCCAGGCAAGGGTATTGTTCTGCACTAAGAAAGACATTCAGGTGTTAGACTAGAGCGCCTAAAGGAGGGCACAAGGACAGTGAAGGCTCTGGAGGGGAAGCCGTATGAGGAGGGGCGGAGGTCTGTTGGTCTGTTCAGCCTGGAGGAGACTGAGAGAAGACCCCATCAGTCTGCAACTTCCTCCTGAGGGGAAGAGGAGGGGCAGACACTGATCNGTTGACAGAAAGTTGAATGTGAGTCAGCTGTGCCCTGGCAGCCAAAAGGAGCCAGCATCACCAGCCAGGCAAGGGTATTGTTCTGCACTAAGAAAGACATTCAGGTGTTAGACTAGAGCGCCTAAAGGAGGGCACAAGGACAGTGAAGGTTCTGGAGGGGAAGCCGTATGAGGAGGGGCGGAGGTCTGTTGGTCTGTTCAGCCTGGAGGAGACTGAGAGAAGACCCCATCAGTCTGCAACTTCCTCCTGAGGGGAAGAGGAGGGGCAGACACTGATCTCTTTTCTCTGGTGCCCAGTGACAGGACCTGAGTAAATGGCCTGAAGTTGTGTCAGGGGAGGTTTCGGCTGGATATCAGGAAAAGGTTCTTCACACAGAGGGTGGTTGGGCACTGGAACAGGCCCCCAGGGAAGTGCTCACAGCACCAAGCCTGTCACAGTCCAAGAAGCATTTGGACAGTGGTGTCAGGTACGTGGTGTGATTCTTGGGGATGGTGCTGTGCAGGGCCAGGAGTTGGATAATCCTATGTGTGCTGTCTAACTCAGAATATTCTGTGCTTCTGTGAATTCACAGTTTTCATGTGTTTCAGTAGGAACAGAAGATGGATCTTTTTCACTTCAACCATATGAACTATAAAATTCAAGAATTCTGTAATTGCAGCAGTTTAAAAAATAAAATTATTTTTGTAAAAGGGTATACCATAAATTCTACAGTGCCTGCAACTATATACAATATGCAAGGTATACAATTTTATAATGCCTCTTGTGGCCAAACAAACTGAATGGAGGGGGGGCTGGTGTGGGCAATCTATTAACATATGAATAGTCCCAAATTATTCCTTCAGTAGATCCTGAGTATTAGGTCATGCAGTGGAAGGAAGTGATACGAAGCAAGCCATAATGCTTCACTTTTCTCCAACCCAAAAATAGAAGTAGTGGTGATTATTTAACTAACAGAGGGTTTCAGTCATGTGTAGTTTGCATAGTCATTAATGTATTTATTGAGTTCTGAATCTGCACTATAATTGGAATTTATTGTTAGTATACTTTCTTTTCACTCATTGAATTTTCCAAATCCTTCAGGCACAATCCATAGTTGAAGTCATGAACTATCTAGGGGCTTATAAATCTGATTATAGGTTAGGACTGTTGATCACAAACTGTTATTACGTCCTTTGTATAACTTTGGGGTGTTTTCAATTTTGTAATTAATGTCCCTAGCTGTAAAAAGAGCCTTGGTTCAAGCATGTGTTTATGAGAAACAAGGCTTTCCAGAACACAATCTTTATGATCTATTACATACTTCTTTTCGGGATGAGGTAAGTCTTCCTTTTGATGTATCATTTCTTTCTGTCAAGTGTGAAGGGATCTGAAGGTGATGAGATTAGAATTACTAGATGTTGTCCTTAGACCACTTGACATTGTGCATATTAGAATCTCTCTGCATATACATGTAATTCAGCAATGTGTTTGTTAAATGTGTGCTGCCCATTGAAGTGTGATGTTGCATAATCATAGTTTCTTGAGACTGATGATTGTTCAAATGTTTTACTGAACAGATACCCCAAAAAAATGTTTTCATGTACTCTGCATATTAAAATTCTTTCAGTATTAGATGTGGGCAAATACAACTATGTTATTGCCTAGTGGGGGGAAAAAGTGGTACAGATTACACTTAAAATCTTGTTTTTCCTTTTTCTCTTTGTTTTTTTCAAATCACATAATGGCTGGAGTGATCTCCAAATACTTCATTTAAATCTGGACTGGATATTGCCTACCATTTAAATTATAATGAGCTGCAGTTCCTAGTAATAAGAATTGATAACTGTATCATGAAAGTATCATGGAAAGTTCATCCTAATCTGTTTCACTTCAGAACTAATTTAGAAATGTGTAAAAACAGAATACTCAATAAATACT
>VXAZ01009655.1:3013-16860 GCA_013399875.1 Gymnorhina tibicen
GGAAATATTCCTTTCTCCTGCCACAATGGACATGGAGGAGCCTGGGTCCGGCTGAGCGCTCTCTCCATTACACGCAATAATTACTGCATGATCTCGGATAAAAATATCCCATTATCCAGGGGCCCTAATGAGCCTTGGCAGTGCCGCAGGGCCCCGTGTTCGCATGGAATTGTGAGGAATTCCAGCCCGGAGCCACCCCTGACAAGGCCAAATCCCCTCGTGGAGCAGCTCTGGTGTCACCGATCCCGGGAACGGCAGCGGCACAATCGGTGGGAGTCAAGTGGTGACACCACGAGCTCATTAAATCGATGGGCAATTAACGGCACAATTACCAATCCTGATTGGAACAGATTCCTCAGGTTCCATCCCTGCCCGGCTCCAGCAAAATCCAGGTTTTCTGCTTCCTTTGATTCTGCCCTAAAGCCGCTGCCCTGGGATTTCCGCAGCGGGGATTTGTTCGGGATGGGTCCCTGCCCTACAGGTCCGCTCTCAAACGCGCTTTTCCCCCTTCTCCAGGGGAATATTCCCGCCTGGAGGCTGAGGTGGTGTCCGCAGCCCCGTCACCAGCAGAGGGGGAAGGAGCCGCGGGGAAAGGGAAGGAGGCGCCTGCAGGAGCGATCCCACGAGCTGGAAACGCTGAATCCTTGGAATCTCACCCCAAAACGGCTCCCGGAGCTTTGCTTGGAGCCGAGGGAGCAGCGGGAAAGGGGGACCGGGGGATGAGGAGCCCGGGGTGGGGTGCGGGCTCTGCAGGGATGTGGGGCAGACTGGGACACGGGGCAGAGCCCCCCCGAAATCCCTGCGCTGTCACCGGTGGGAGAGCCCGGGATCCATCCCGGAGAGCTCGGGAATTCCCAGTTCCTTGGATTTCATGGCCGAGGCGTCCCTGCCTGGAGAAAAGGGGGATCAGGGGGGCCCTTGCGGCTCTGCACAAGTCCCTGACAGGAGGGGGCAGCCGGGGGGGATTTGGGATCTGCTCGCAGGGAACAGGGACAGGAGGAGAGGGAACGGCCTCAGGCTGGGCCAGGGGAGGCTCAGGATGGACACCAGCAGGAATTTCCCCATGGAAAGGGTGCTCAGGCCTTGGAACTGCCCAGGGAGGTTTGGAGTGCCCATCCCTGGAGGTGCCCAAGGGAGGATTCAGGATGTGGCACTCAGAGCTCGGGGCTGGGGACAAGGTGGGCATCTGGCACAGCTCGGACTCGGTGACCTTGGAGTTCTTTTCCCACCTCAGTCTTTGATAATTCCATGATTTTTACCAGGCTTTCACACCAATGAAGTTCCCAAAGAACTCTCCGAATTCCCTCTGGGATCCTCTTCCAGCCCGTGGAGAAAGCGGCACCCACGGAGAGGTTCTGCCTTTCCTGGGAGTGGGAAGGGGCTCAGGTGGGGCGTGAGGCCCATCCACCCCAAGGACGGGATTTTTCCCACCCCAAGGACAGGATTTTTCCCATCCCAGGGACGGGATTTTTCCTGCTGTGGCATCACCCGTCTTGGATCCGAGGTTTAATTTCTACTGAAGCTGGAGCTGCAGGTTCCTCTCCTCGGATAACGAACGATTCCCCGAAAGATTCCCAGCAGTTTTCAAACCCGGCTGCTCCAGACTTCCAGAGGCTGTGAGATTTTCCTGGTTTTTATTTTAAATGGAGGAAAAGAAGCGATTTCCGCCTCCAGGGCTGGATTTTCTCGGTGCCAGAGCTCCCCCTCCTTCCCCCGGTAATCCCCTTTTGATGGAGAATCTCTCCCCGGGAAATAAATATTCCCTATCAGCTTTCCGAGCTGATAATTGAATATCCATCGAGTTATCTGCCCCTGGAGCCCTCCCTGGGAACGCCGGGAGCTGCTGGAGGTTAAAATGAAGGAATTATTGTCGCTCCTAATGGGTGCTCGGCCCCCCGCCGCCGCCGGGAGAGGGGAATTGTCGTTTTATCCGCAGAGATTATCGGGGCCATCCGGACAAGGCTCAGAGCGAAGGCACGAACTCTCAACCAAGCCCTTCCCAGGCTCGGGAATACACACCAGGAGCTGGAGAATAGAATTTTTTCCCTCCTCCTCCTGCCCGTGGCAGCCCCGGGAATGGCAGCACGAGAGCTCTGCTCATCCCTGCTGGATTTGTTTTTGTTGGAGCTGCTGCGGTTTTCCCGGTCGGGCACTTGTGGGTCAGGGGGCTCGGGAGGGATTGGGAGCCAGAGCCGGCCGGGGCCTGGGCTCCCTCGGGGGATAATTTTCCTTCTTTTCGTTTGAATTCAGCCCCTTTGCCTCTCTGCTGTCAAAATACTCGGGGGGTGGAAGGGGAAATCGCTCCTGAGGCGTTCGCTGCCGCCCAGGGGCTCCTCCAGCAGGGAAAAAAAGGTTCTCCAGCTCCGGGAGAGCCAAAAATGCAGAAGGGGAAGCTGAGGGGCTGTCAGAGCCCTCCTCCTCCTGTGTCCTGGCCCAGGAGCTGGAGCAGGGATGAAGAGCCTGGAACTGGGAGGTGGGAGCACCCACCCTCCCCCAGCAGTGAAAGGTGTCGGAAAGGGGAATAATTCCAACTTCTCCTGCTGGTTTCCACTTGGATCCACCCCGAGACCTCCCCAGGGGCGTGGGCGTGACCCGGTCACCCCCAGGCTTTGGGCGTCAGGTGCATCCTAGTGCTGGATTCAGGAACTGTTTGTGGCAGGAAACCTTCCCCCCGCCCGTCCCACCCGCCCTGGCAGAGGGGGGATCCTCCCCGTGGGGTTTTCTCCACGGGTTTTCCCTTTTTTCCCTCAGAAACGCCGCTGGTTTCGAGCAGCCGCCCCCCACGCTGGTGTTTTGGGAGTCGGGTCCCATGAAACGCCCCCGGCGTTTCCACGGGTGGTGTTCCCTCATCCCCCTTTCCCTCTTCCCTTTGGGACAATTCCTGCATCCCAGCGAGGGCATCCCTGCCTTCCATCTCCAGGGCATCCCACTGGGAACGTCTCCGCTGCCGGGACACAAAGGGACCGGCTCCGCAGATTGGCTGAAAGGGCTCTTTGTTCTCCCCGGGCCGGGGCTGCGGCACCGCTTCCAGCCCACTCCAAGTCTCCCTTTTATTTTTTTTTCCCCTTGGAATTCAGTCCCTTCGGCCATTCCCAGCTCCTCGCAGGAGCCGCTCCGCGCGGGGAAGGTTTGAAAGCTGATTTTGCCCCAGGAGCCCGCCGGCCCCGGCCCGGCCCTGCTGGTTTTCCATGCTCTCGGATTCCCGGGAGAGCTGCAGGACACGGGACGGATTCCGGAGGGGTGTGGGATCCCAAAGGGGCCTCTCTGACCCGGATCTCGCTGCTCGCCCCGCTCTGTCCTGGTCCCTCTGTGGCGGCTGGCGGAGGACTCGCAGGAGGACGCTGAGGTCGGCATTGACCCGCCGATCATTTTCCTCCTTTTCCTTCGTTTTCCTCGGAATTCGGTCTGGTGAGAAGAGGAACCGGCTCCTGCTGAGCCCTGGGTGTCCCGATGAGTGGAAACAGCGGGGCTGGCTCTGCTCCTGCTCCGAGGTGTTTGCAGAGCTGCCCACAGAGCGCCCCACGGATCGGTGACGCTCCCTAAACCCCGGAGCGCGAGGCCCGGATCCAGGGAAAGAGCAGTCTCCCGGCAGTTGGCTGGGAAAAGAGGCGTGAAAAGGGAAAAAAAAAAAAAAATAAAAGAGGAGAAGTCAAATAAAAATGGTAAAAATGGCAGTGGAGGAGGCTGGAATAGCAACACATTCCAGCCGCGGCCCTCCTCGGCTCCTGGGAAACGTGGAGGAGGCTCGGGGAGAACCCGAACCCTGGAGACTCATCGGGAAGGGCCAGGAATACCGGAAATTTATCGGAGTTTCACTGATTTCTGCAGGGATAAACACTTTATGTGGCGGAAGGCAGCCTGTGAGGAACAGCCTGACGCTCGCTATCCGTAAAACTCCCTGGAGAAACGTCACCCTCCTCATCCTTCCGGGATGCTGTGGAGCAGAGCCGAGGATCTCCCGCCTCCAGAGAAATCCCTGGGATTCCAGCGTGCACCGGCCCCTTTTCTAATCCAAATTGGATCCGAGTGTGGAGCAGGACGTGGCAGCCCGGGCTGTCCCTGTCCCTGCAGGGTCCCGCTGTCCCTGAGAGCCCCCGGGGTTCCCTGGTGGCTGTCCCCAAACTGTCCCCTGGCACCGTCCCCTCCCCAGCCCTCCCCCTCCCCTTCCCGGCAGCCGATTATCTTCCGATATGCAAAATCATGCAAATGAGGCCATAACGGTGGTAATTACGCTGAAGGAATTAGCTGCTCATTAACGTCAGCTTCCTGCTCGATTATTTCCATCACCGTCCCTCCTTTGGCGCCGAGAGGGAAGGACACGTCCCGGGCGATGCTCCCGGGATTCCCGCAGATTTCCCTCGGATTCCCTTCCCCACCAGCGCAGGATTCGCTTCCTTCCCAGCGCTGCGGACCAGGGACAGTGACCCCTCTCTGTGACCCCTCTCTGTGACCCCTCTCTGTGACCCCTCTCTGTGACCCCTCTGTGGTCACTCCGGTCCCCCTGAGGGCCGTGGCGATGCCCCCGGCGGGCAGGACGCGCCCGGGAGTGGCACCCGCTCCGTTTGTCGCCACTCGGATCGATCCGTGGCGTGTCCCCAGTGGGATAAAGCTGGTGAAGAGCCGGGAAATCCTCGGGAAAAGAGGAAATGAAAGCCCGGGAGGTGTCAGGGGCCAGATGAGATCGGGAAATGCCCCGTGAGGAGCCGCTTGTGACAGGCGGGAGCAGCCGAGCTCCTTCCCGCTGACAGGCGCTGCCACTCCTCGTTTTCATCCTCGGATGTGCCCGGGCCGATATCCCAAATCCTTCCTCGCGCTGCCAACTTCCATCTCCTCCAGCTCCCTGGAAATTGCCGGCGCCGGAACAATTAAATCCCACCCGAGGCACTGACACGAGCCCTGGAGCTGGGAGCGGGGGGTGCGGGTGCCCCGCCGCCCTCGGGGACAGAGATTTGTCACCCTGCTGGGGTCAAACGCTGACATCGGAGCTGGCTGCGCTTCCAGACGCGGCGAGGGATGGATCGGGAAGGTCACGGCTCGTGTGACACCTCTCACAGGGACGTTTAAGCTGAGGGGGCCCAGGGGAATCAGGGAAGGAGAGAACTCCAGGCTGGGAAGGGAAGGTGGAGCAGGAAAGGGTGGGTGGTTTCTCCAGCACGTCCCTGTTCCCTGTCCCCTGTCCCTTGTCCCAGCTATGGGGCCGTGACCCGGGGCAACCCTGCTCCCAGCGTGTCCCAGTTACCCCAGTCCGGGGACAGAGGGGACATCAGAGTGCCCCAGCCCCGGGACAGAGGGGACATCGGAGCTGGCAGTGCCCCAGCCCATGGGACAGAGGGGACATCGGAGCTGGCAGTGCCCCAGCCCTGGCACGCTGGTGGCTGTGCCGAGCTGTGCCGGTGCCAGCGCAGTTCCGTGGGCCAGGACGTGCCCTGGGCTGTGCCCCACTGCTCTTCTGGGGGGGTTCACTGCCAGTTTCGATGCCTTCCCCTCAGCTCCCGCCCTGCAGAGGTGGCAGACCCGCAGGGGCACCTCGTGCCCCGGAGATTTCCCGGACTGCGCCGGGTCACGGTTGATTTCTTTCCCAAATCAGACACCGGTTCCGGCGCGGCTCCGGGTGCCGCTGGCCCGGGGACACGCGGGACGTTTCGCTGGCTCTGTGGACGCCTGGCTGGCTGCTTTTGTTCCTCGGTAAAACCTCCTGGCAGGGCTGCGGCTCCTCGCTGCCTCCCAATTAGGGCGAGAACGAGCAGCGCTCGGCTCCGACTCAGGAGTTGATGGAAGCAGCCGAGAAAACGCAGGGAGACCTCCAGGAACAATGAGGGCAGAGCTGCTGGCTGCTAATGAGGAGGAAATGGGATGTTTGGGCTATTTTTAGCTCCCCGAGAAGGTGGAAGGTGAAAAAGTGAATAACAGGAGAACAAAGAGAATCCACGGGCCAATCCTGGAAGCCAAAAAGCGATGCCAAAAAAAAAAAAAAATAGAGAGTGAGGTGATTTTCCGCGAGGTAATTCCGACAGGGGCGGGGAGGAGGGGGCCAGGGGTGAGGGGGCTCTGGATCAGTTTTCTTGGATCAGGGAAGATCCTGAGAGTCTGGGCAGCGCTGAGCCCCCTTGGGCTGGAGCGGGAGCAGGATTTGGGGCGCAGCCAGCAGAGCTCAGCTCCTGAGCAGGGAAAGCTCTTCCAGGCCCTGGGAGCAGAATTCCAGCTGCCAATCCTGAAGTCCTGGCAGGGAAGGGAGGAGGGGATTGAGCGGCTGCGGGAGCAGAATTCCCCAAACCAACCAACCAAAAAAACCCCAAGAAAAATCCCATTAAAAACAGGAATCCTACGGGGTTTAACGCCTTTTTTCCTCCTTGCAGGGACACCGAGGCTCGGCCCGCGGAGGGAACAGGGAGATGATTCCCTTCCCTGGGCACAGGGAGCGCCGGCACTCCCGAAGCTCTCCCATCATTCCCACCCCAATCCCCTGGGCTGCTCCAAGGCGAGGAAACGCCGAAATCCACCCAGCACCTCCTAATTCCGGCCGGGATTCACCGATCCCGAGGGAACGACGAGCCCCCAGAGCCATTAACATTCCAGGGGAGTGGGAGCTCCCGGCCTGGATCCGCCGTGAACGCTCCGCTCCCGCTGGAGCTGGGATGTCAGGAGCATTTCCACGCCTGGGAGCGGGAGAGGAGATTTCAGTCCCGAGCACGACAGCTCCCATGGAGTTTCAATCCAGAAGTATCCTGCTCTTCTCTTTATCTCTTTTTTTCCTTTTTTCCCCCCTTTTTTCTTTATCTTCGGCCTCTCGAAGGAGGAGGAAGGAAGGAGGGGAACATCGGCGCTGATCCCGTCATTCCAGTCCCGGCACGGAATTAGGGTCGGGATCTCATTAACGATTTCAAAGGGAATTTAATCGGGCATTTCATGCTCCGGGAGCGAGGGGAGGAAAGTCAAGGAGAAGGAAAACGCATTCCGGAGGCAACATCGGGAATGTTGGACCTCCTGCTCCGGGACTTTTTCCTCGTCAGAGTTAATTAATTCCTAATGAGTTCCCGATTCCAGGTCAGGGCAGGGTTTCCTGGGATTTGTCTCCGGGTGAGAGCCGTTCCTGCCTTCCCGAGGGGCTCATCCCAAATCCAGCACCCGATCCCATCCCAGCCCGGAAAAACGGGAATGACGCTCCGAGCTGCTCTGGCAACAACACAACCTCCATCCCGAAGATGGAATTGTGGAGCAAAATTTCCTGGAAAAGCCCAGGAAATCCTTGGGGAAGCACCAAATCCTCGGGGGAGCACCCGAATCCCTGAATTCCTCCGCGTTCCAAAGCGTCCTCACGCAATTTGTCGCCCAAATTTGTCGCCCAAATCCCCCCCAAAAAAGCACAGGAAAACCCTTTAACTTTCCCATGGAATGCCAGCAGGATCCATCCATGGATTTCCCCCCTGGAAGGGGCCACCCGAGGCGCTTTTTTTTCGGGAATAATCGCCGGCGTTCCGCAGCCGGCCGAGCTATTTATAGAAACCCATTAACACAGATCCCGGCTCCTCGCGCCTCCTTCTCCCTGCGTCCCATTCCATTCGCTCCTGGAAGCAGCCGGGATCGGGGGTTGTTATCCACAGCTGGGAACTGCGGTAGGATCCAAAGGAGGATAAAATAAATAAAATCGGGATAAAAACAGCGCAGCTCCCACCCGGGATGGGGCCGCGGGCACCGATCCCAGCACGGCTCCCGCCGGGAATTTAGGGAATTGTTGCCCGTCCCCAAACTCTGCCTCCTCTGGATTTACACCCCGCTCTCCAGCGCCGTGGTTTTGGGATTGTGGGAACTCTGGGAAGAGGGATTTAGGGAAAATGTCGGTGCTGAGCACCCACGGGAGCGCAAGGGTGGGAATGAGGAGGGGATTTGGGATGGGGGGCGTTATCCGTATCCAGTGCTTTGCTGGGAGTAGGGATGGGTTGGAAAACCGAGCCCCGTCTGACCCGGGAAGAAATTCCTGCTCCCCTTCAATCCCAGCTGGGAGCAGGAATCTCCTGCTCCTCCTGCAGGACGCCCCACTCGGCTCCTGCCTTTCCTCCAGGAAAATCCTGTGGGAATTTTCCGTGTCCTCAGCTCTTTCTTTTTTCCTCCAGGAAAATCCTGGATGAATTTTCCGTGTCCTCAGCTCTTTCTTTTTTCCTCCAGGAAAATCCTGGATGAATTTTCCGTGTCCTCAGCTCTTTCTTTTTTCCTCCAGGAAAATCCTGGATGAATTTTCCGTGTCCTCAGCTCTTTCTTTTTTCCTCCAGGAAAATCCTGGATGAATTTTCCGTGTCCTCAGCTCTTTCTTTTTTCCTCCAGGAAAATCCTGGATGAATTTTCCGTGTCCTCAGCTCTTTCTTTTTTCCTCCAGGAAAATCCTGGATGAATTTTCCGTGTCCTCAGCTCTTTCTTTTTTCCTCCAGGAAAATCCTGGATGAATTTTCCGTGTCCTCAGCTCTTTCTTTTTTCCTCCAGGAAAATCCTGGATGAATTTTCCGTGTCCTCAGCTCTTTCTTTTTTCCTCCAGGAAAATCCTGGATGAATTTTCCGTGTCCTCAGCTCTTTCTTTTTTCCTCCAGGAAAATCCTGGATGAATTTTCCGTGTCCTCAGCTCTTTCTTTTTTCCTCCAGGAAAATCCTGGATGAATTTTCCGTGTCCTCAGCTCTTTCTTTTTTCCTCCAGGAAAATCCTGGATGAATTTTCCGTGTCCTCAGCTCTTTCTTTTTTCCTCCAGGAAAATCCTGGATGAATTTTCCATGTCCTCAGCTCATTCCCAGCCCTCCCCTGTGCCCGTGCTGGGCTCAGCAAAACCTCTCCTTTCCTTGAGAACTCCCACCCCTCGCTCCTCAAAGGTTTTTCCCCATCCCAGCTTCTCCAGGCCTTTGGGAGGCAGAGAAATCCCCCACAGGGAACCCTGGCCCGGAGGGATCCGTGCCCTGAGCCCTCATTCCACCAAATTTCCAGGCGTTTTGCGCTTTTCGGGAGCCACCAGGCAGCAAATCCGTAAGGGATCTCCCAGCGCCGCCGGTGCCCGGGGTTTAGCGGGATTCAGGATGTCCCGGTGTCCCTGGAGTCTCTGGGAGCCGTCACCGCCCCCTGACCCCCACACGTCCCCGAGCCCCCCCGGGGTGACCCCAGAGCTGCCAGGAGCGCATCTGCAGCCTCGCAATTCCAGCCGTTCCATCCCGAGGAGCCCCCGGAGCCCTCGGATGGGAAAAGCTGCAGGCCCGGAGCCAAATCACCCCCCAGGCCACAATTCCTGGGGGTTTTTTTTAGGGAAATTGGAGCGGGATTGATCTCTGCAAAGCTCCCCGGGAACGCCGGCGCCGCTCCAGGCTTATCCCAGCCCCGTTTGCAGCCGCTCCCGCAATGGGGGTTATTTATGGACTCCTGGGAACAAAAAACCGTTCAAAACCCCATTTTTAGGGCATTTCCAGCGAGCTCAGCTCTGTTTCTCCAGCGAGCGGATAAATAATGGGAATGCAGCTCCGCTCACGGTTCAGATCCAGGGATTTGGCAGCGCGGAGCTGCTGGAGCCTCCGCAGATGTTCCACCTCCATGGGCAGCACCTGGAGCCTCTCTCAGAGCTCAAAAGCTCCCTCGTGCCCGGAGGAGGGGCTGGAATTCCTGCCGGGAATGCTGCTCCCACCCCACCACAAGTCCCGTTCGTCGCTCTTTATGTCTCGCTCTCAGCACCTGCCTCTCCGGAGGTGCCAAGCGCTTCCGGAGCCTCTGGAAGCAGCACAAACCCATCCTGTGCCAGCGCCGGGAGCGGTGCCGGGGCTGCTTTTCGTGGAGGGGATGGGGGAGCAGGACCCAGCAGGACCCCATGGATGATGGAGCAGGAACCCCTTGGAATGATGGACCAGGACCCTCTGGATAATGGAGCAGGACCCCAGCAGGATCCCTTTGGGATGATGGAGCAGGAACCCAACAGAATCCCTGGGATGACTGAGCAGGAACCTCTGGGATGATGGATCAGGACCCCTTGGGATGATGGAGCAGGACCCAGCAGGATTCCTTTGGGATGATGGAGCAGGAACCCCTGGAATGATAGACCAGGATCCCCCTGGGTTGATGGAGCAGGAACCTCTGGGATGATGGATCAGGACCCCTTGGGATGATGGATCAGAACCCCTTGGGATGATGGACCAGGATCTGCTTGAGATGATGGATCAGGACCCCACTGGGATGATGGAGCAGGATCCCTTGGGATGATGGAGCAGAACCCCTTGGGATGATGATGGACCAGGATCTGCTTGAGATGATGGATCAGGACCCCTTGGGATGATGATGGACCAGGATCTGCTTGAGATGATGGATCAGGACCCCTTGGGATGATGGAGCAGGATCCCACCTTTAAGGTCCCTTCCGACCCAAACCAGGTTTCCAGGAATTCCAGGATTCTCCGACTCTAAAATCCCAGCCCCCCGCACGTGTGAGACGCTTTAAGGCAGCGCTGGAGCTTCCGTGCTCGAGCCCTCGAGGTTTTCCCAGCACCTTTTGGGATTGGTTTGGAACTGTTGGAAATTTCCAGCCCTGCCCCGTCCGGGCCGAGGAGTTCCAGCAGAAAAGCACCGGGAACAGGCTCCTGTTGTTTGTCCGAGCTTCGCTCCTGTGCTGGGAACGGCCTGGGAACAACGGCCCCTTGTTCAGCTCCCGGCCCCAGCCCCAGCCCCTCCCAACGCCCACTTTGCAGAAAAAAGGGTCACAAAGTCCCCTGCCCACATCCCGACATCCCCTCCCCGGGGCGAAACCCTCCCAGGACAAGGAATTATTGACGGGAAAGGGAGAGGAGGTGAAACCCCAGCGTCCCGGCCCCGCAGCTCTCCCGGAGCCGCCGCAGCTGCCGAGGTTCCCGTGTCCCCCGAGGTCCCGGCTCCGTCCCCGGCCGCGTTTGTCCCCAGAGGGGTGGAGGAGCAGGGAAAGGTCAAGTGCTGGGTGGCTTTGCTCCCTGAGGGAACGGCAGCAGCGGGAATTCGCCCACGGGCACGTTTTGGGTTTGTTTGTGGGGTGAGGGCAGAGCCGTTCCTGCAAGGGCGCCGGAACCGTCCCCTGCAAACCCAAGGGCAGCTCGTGCCGAGCTGGGATTTTGGCTGAGCGGGCCAGGGAGCCACGTCCTGTGCTTAAACCGAGAATTCCAGGTCCTTTCACCAACTGTGTTCCCAAAAAAACCTCAAAACCGGCCTTTATATATTACAAATATAAGGAATTTTTTTTTTTAGGCATCAAGAGAGAGAATCAAGGCTGCAAAGGCGTCCAGGAGCCCCGAACGCAGCTCCAAGGAATAGGATATTCCAACTTAAACCCAGCCGGGTTTACACCTGCAGTTGGTCAAGGGAAGAGCTGGTTTGGGTTCCCTAAACCAAATCCTAAAGATTTTTAGGGCTGGGATTCTTTTAGGGCTCTTTGAAGTCAGGCTCAGCCACACAAGGGCTGCTCATCCCAACATCTCCAGTAAATCCCAGTTTCCTCGGGGGTTCATCCCCACCTCCCCACCCCAAAACCACCCACAGTGGAAGCTTCTCCCTGTGAGCCTTCAGCCCTATTTGGATGCACGACATTCCCTGAATCCCGCCCGGTTCCGGCCTCCCCCGTCCCCATTCCCTGGGATTCAGGAGCCGTGGCTGAGGTGCTGCCGAGGCCCCGTTCCTGCTACAAATCTGTGACGGCCCCGTTCGTGCCGCTCTCGGAAGTTTCCTAAAAAATGAAACCTCAGCCGGACCCCGCGGAGCCCCCGGCGCCCTTCGGTTCGTGCGGGCTCCTCCTCCTTTACCTCGGTGCCTGTCGATCCCAGCCTCGCACAGGGATCCAGGGATCCCGAGGAGTGCTGGAAGGAAGATCCCGAACCGCCGAAAACCAGGATTATGGGGATGAGCATCCCTTTGGAGGCAGCTTGAGGTGGTGGCAAAGGGCTGGAAAGGGTGAGGAGCAGGGATGCAGCCCCTGACCAACCTCAGTCCTCTCATTCCTGCTCCTTTCCAGAGCTTTTCCTCGCTGGAGCTGTTCCAAATAATCCCAGCCTCTTACAGGGCTCAGGGGTTCTGGAGGGGCGCTGAAGGGAAGATCCCAAACCTCCAAAAAACAGGATTTAGAGGATGAGCATCCCTTTGAGCCGGTGGCAAAGGGTTGGATGGGCAGCAGGGGAGGATTTAGGGTGGGGATGCAGCCCCTGACCAACCTCCATTCCTGCTCCTCTCCGGAGTTTTTCCTCACTGGAGCTGTTCCAAATAATCCCAGGAAGATCCCAAATCTCCAAAACATAGGATTTAAAGGATGAGCATCCCTTTGGAGGCAGCTTGAGCTGATGGAAGGGAGTTGGATGGGCAGCAGGGAAGGGCGAGGAGCAGGGATGCAGAGACACAAAGAGGGGACGGAGCAGGGGTGGATTGGAGTGTTCGGGAATTAGGATGAAGACATTTGGGATAAATTCCTCCCCTGTGAGGATCGGGATGAAGAAATTTGGGATTCCTCGTTTTCGGGCAGCCCCGGAGCCCTTCAGAGGCCGAAATTCTCTCTCCTCGCCGCAGCTCCTGGAGGATTTTGGGGTGAAAAGTAAAGAGCTCTGCTGCCGACAGGTGGATCTTCCCGGGCTCGGGAATGCGGGGAGCGGTGCTCCCGCTCCACGTGGGAGATGGAGCGCGCTGCGAACGCCAGGCAGGTCGTTAGGCATTAATTAGCATTAATTACCCCCCTCCCCCGCGCGGGCACCTCCAGCAGCAATCAGCCCAAGGGCCACCCCTGCTTTTCTCTCCTCTAATTCCGTAATTGGAGGGGAGGGGAGAGGGAAGAGGGAAGAGGAAAAGCGGCGCTGGAGCGGAAATGGCTCCGCTGATCCGCCGAGCGCTAATTGCGGGTTTGTCTGGAAGGCAGGGGGGTAATTAGCGCCCGTCAGGGCCGGCAGATCCTTGGGAAATCCTGAGGGAATCTTGGCTGAGCCCCCGCTGCCTCTCCTTTCCTCCCCTCCCTGCTGAGGGAATCCCTTCCCTGGCAGCTTCCAGAGCCCGGACCTGGCCGGGCGCTCCCCCCAAAACCCACCCGGGGTGATCCGAGAGCGATTCCCGCCGCCGGGATAGCTGGAAAAGGGATCTTCTCCCTTTCGGAGCGATCCCATGGATCCTCTCGGATCCTCCTCGGGTTCGCCATGCTCCCTTCACCTCGGCCGGGGAAACTGAGGCACGAAGAATCGGGGCCGTTAAGGCTGGAAAATCCCTCAAAAATCGCCACATGCACGTCACACAAACGCCAGCCGGGCGTTTTCCAATTTTCCCTGATTTGTGGAGAGCTCCCAGCGCGGCTTCCCGGCCGTTCCAGAGGGAATTCCCTCCCCCGGCGCCCCGCCCGGGGTCCGCGAGCAGCAGAGCTCGCTCGGCTCCAAGGCCGCGGGATGGAAATGGAAACGCGGCCCGGAAAAAGGAGAATTCCCGGGAGTGGGATGTGCTTTACACCGGGAAAATCCTCACAAATCCAGGGCAGGGGCTGCGGGGCTTTCCTCCTCCCGCAGGGAGGAATTTATCCCAAATATCTTCATCCCGATCCTCACAGGGAGGAATTTACCCCAAAGATCTTCATCCCGATCCTCACAGGGAGGAATTTATCCCAAATATCTTCATCCCGATCCTCACAGGGAAGAATTTATCCCAAATATCTTCATCCCGATCCTCACAGGGGAGGAATTTACCCCAAAGATCTTCATCCCGATCCTCACAGGGGAGGAATTTATCCCAAATATCTTCATCCCAGTCCTCACAGGGAGGAATTTACCCCAAATATCTTCATCCCGATCCTCACAGGGGAGGAATTTATCCCAAATATCTTCATCCCGATCCTCACAGGGGGGAATTTA
>VXAZ01009655.1:36137-47635 GCA_013399875.1 Gymnorhina tibicen
ACTCACACCCCGAGCCAGAGCCGGAGTAGACGTCGTCCAGCTCATCCTCTCCGAAGGGGTCGTCGTCCCCGGAGCCCTCCAGGTCCACGGGCCGCTCGTAGTTCTCATTGCGCCAGCGCTGGGCCTGCGACCGGAGGGACGCGTGAGGGGCTCCGGCCCCACCCGGGCGACACCCCAAAACCCCAAAACCCCCCTCGTGGGACGGGAGAATCCAGGCCGAGGAGGCAGCACCGGCACCCTCCGGCCGAACCACCCGGAACCGCGGCGTTTTCCCCCAAATCGGCTCCGGCATTTCCCGCGGGCAAAAAGCCCTCTTTTTTTTTTCTTTTTTCTTTTGGGAAAACCCAGCCATTCCTTCTGGAAGCTGTCAGAGCGACGCTCGGTTCTGTTCTCCAGCTGGCTGGAGACGATTTCCCTGCTGTTTTCCCTGGCTCCGGTGTGACAGCAACACCTCATCAGCTGCCACAGCCCGGGGAGCCTCGCGAGGGAACAACGCCAGGCTTCAAACATTCCCCCTGCTTCCCGGAGCCGCGAAATCGCGGGGAGCCCTCGCTAGCGCGGCTCTTAAACGTCTCGATCGCGGATCAAAGTGGCTCCTGTCGGCGTTGCAGGGAACGCTCCGACACCTCGTTACGAGGCAAACAAGGCGGCTTTGATCGGCGCGATCGCGGCGGATGTTTCGGATGTTTCGAGATGTAACGAGCCGGGTTCGAGCTTCAGCTTCAAATCCAGGCCTTGGCAGGGTCCCCGCCGCGTTTTATCTCCCGAAAACAGCTCGGGGCTTCTTTGTTTTCGCCGCAGCTTTTCCGAGCGGGACGGGGTTTTGGACGGAGAAATTCGGGGTTTAACTCGTGTTTGTGTCCTCACAGCCCTTCTCCCATCGGGAGAGAGAATCCGTCGGCTCGGGAAGGGCAGGGGGAGTGGGGCTTTTGAGTGTCCGAGCTGTGTCTGGCTGGAGCTGCTCCAGCTCTTCCCAGCAGCCGCTGGATGTATCCTGCCAGCCTCCAGCACCCCACGCGCTTCCCAAATCCCTCGGAATATTCAGCCTGTGCTTCCCAAATCCCTGGGAATATTCAGCCTGTGCTTTCCAAATCCCTGGGAATATTCAGCCTGTGCTTCCCAAATCCCTCGGAATATTGAGCCCTTGCCCACCGATGCCATCCTGCACTCCCAACACCCGCTCACCAGCAGCTCGCCGGAGTTTGCGATCCAGCGGAATAAATCCGCAGGGATCTGGGAATCTCACGGCCCTGGACTACGAGGCAGGCCACCAAAACTAACGGGAAGGCAAGGAAAAAACCCCGAGGGTTGAGGGGATGCAGGAAGAAACATCTGGAATCACTTTTCTTTGCCTTTTGATGCTTTTACACCACAACCACGGAGGCTCCCCAGGAAACGAGGAGAGCCCGGCGCTCCCCAGCCCATCCCCATTCCCGAGGGTGGGATTCTCCCTGCGGGACCTGCAAAGCCTCTCCCTGATGGGAGCCACATGGCCCCGCTCCCTCTGCTCCTCCCGGAATTGGAACCAGATGAGGCCGTCCCGGGCTCCCGGCTCCGGGCTCGGAGCAGGAAACGGGAACGGAAGCGCCGCGTGTGGCACGAGGATGTTCCTACAGACCCCTCTGCATGTCCCGGGGGTCAGGGACCGGCCGGCTCGGGGCTTCCCAAATTCCCCGTGCATCCCTGCTTCCCCAGGCGGGGAGGATCAGGGGGTTTTATTATTTAGGGCATTTCCACTCCATGGAATTCAAAATTCCCTAAATCCGCCCCAAAACAGAACCCAAAACGCGCCGCCGCGGTAAAAGCTGGCAGCGCCGAGTGTTTCGGCCCGGGAGGAGGGAGAGCTGGGAAATCAATCCATCTTGGAGCGCCGGGAGAGGCCGGGAACCTCCCCGGGATGCTCTCAGGCCCTGCTGCGCCCGGTCGCCATCGCCACGGCAACGGTCGCCATGGCAACGCCTCCTCCATGGCGACGCATCCCGCTGGAGGCAGGGGTGGTGTCCTGCGGATCAAATCCAGGGATGGGGCTCCTTCCACCTCCTGCAGATCAGATCCAGGGATGGGGCTCCTTCCACCTCCTGCAGATCAAATCCAGGGATGGGGCTCCTTCCACCTCCTGCAGATCAAATCCAGGGATGGGGCTCCTTCCATCTCCTGCAGATCAGATCCAGGCATGGGGCTCCTTCCATCTCCTGCAGATCAAATCCAGGGATGGGGCTCCTTCCATCTCCTGCGGATCAAATCCAGGGATGGGGCTCCTTCCATCTCCTGCAGATCAGATCCAGGGATGGGGCTCCTTCCATCTCCTGCACATCAAATCCAGGGATGGGGCTCCTTCCATCTCCTGCACATCAAATCCAGGGATGGGGCTCCTTCCATCTCCTGCAGATCAAATCCAGGGATGGGGCTCCTTCCATCTCCTGCACATCAAATCCAGGGATGGGGCTCACTCCATCTTCTGCAGCCCAAATCCAGGGATGGGGCTCCTTCCATCTCCTGCAGATCAGATCCAGGGATGGGGCTCCTTCCACCTCCTGCAGATCAAATCCAGGGATGGGGGCTCCTTCCATCTCCAGCCCAAATCCAGGGATGGGGCTCCTTCCATCTCCTGCAGATCAGATCCAGGGATGGGGCTCCTTCCACCTCCTGCAGATCAAATCCAGGGATGGGGGCTCCTTCCATCTCCAGCCCAAATCCAGGGATGGGGCTCCTTCCATCTCCTGCAGATCAGATCCAGGGATGGGGCTCCTTCCACCTCCTGCAGATCAAATCCAGGGATGGGGGCTCCTTCCATCTCCAGCCCAAATCCAGGGATGGGGCTCCTTCCATCTCCTGCAGATCAGATCCAGGGATGGGGCTCCTTCCACCTCCTGCAGATCAAATCCAGGGATGGGGGCTCCTTCCATCTCCAGCCCAAATCCAGGGATGGGGCTCCTTCCATCTCCTGCAGATCAGATCCAGGGATGGGGCTCCTTCCACCTCCTGCAGATCAAATCCAGGGATGGGGGCTCCTTCCATCTCCAGCCCAAATCCAGGGATGGGGCTCCTTCCATCTCCAGCCCAAATCCAGGGATAGGGGCTCGTTCCCGGGGTGGGGGCAGCAGGACGGGATCATGGAGTGGGATAAGGCAGGGGACAGGGGGAGAGGAGGCAGCTCCAGCTCCTGGGGGAGAATCCTGATTTGATTCCAGGCATCCATCCATGGATTTTGAGGAGGGTGGGAGCGGCACCCGCAGCTCCAGCAGCCCCGACCGGGTGGGAGCTGCTCCAGGTGGGAGGGGACAGGGACACCCCGGCCCGTGGGTGCTCCCGGCCCTCCTGGCTGCCGGCAGAGGCTCGGGAGATTTTTCCTTGAGGGAATCAGAAAGGAAATCAGGATCCGGCTCTGGAATGTGGCGGTTCCTGAGGCAGCTGGGTTTGGGTTGTGCCCAGAGCTCCAGCTGAGGGGACAATTCCAGGTGTCCCAGTCCCTTCCTGGTCAGGTTCACTGGCAGCTTCCACGAGCAGCTCCAGGGCAATGAATCCCAGGAAAACACAGAATTCCGAGGATCCCATTCCAGGTCTATCCTGGCATCCTGAGGAGCCCACTCATCCCACAGCCCCTGGGACCACGAGGGGCTGGAGACGAGGAGGTTCCTGCTGGGAGAAGACCTGGAAGGGCAAGCTGGGGATGGAGGCGATTTTGTCCCATGATAGGAATGTCTGTGTCCATCCAGCAGCCTCTGGAATATCTGGGATGTGGAATGGAGCCAAGGCAGGGAAAGGGGAGGATCAGCAGGGACACAGGGAAGCGGCCGGCTCCACATCCCAATGGGGAAAGAGGGAAAAGAAGATGGAATCAGGGTGACAGCACCTGGAGAACGGGACAGGGCCGTGCAGGGAATGCAAGGATCCGTTTCCCATCCCACAAATCCCTATCCCGCGGTGCCGGGTCCGGGTCCTCATCTCTGCACCCCATTCCCGGCCCATCCCGCTTCCAACGTGAACAGCAAAACCAAAAAGCCAAAGCCTGTTTGGATTCCGGCCCCAGAGAGCTCTGGGAAGCCCAAATCCAGAGAAGTTTTGGGAAGCCCAAATCCAGGGGAGTTTTGGGAAGCCCAAATCCAGGGGGGTTTGGGGAAGCCCAAATCCAAGGGGGTTTTGGGAAGCTCAAATCCCATTCCAGCAGCTCCAAGTGCCACCGGGAGAGGATGAGGTGGAAGGAGAGCGACCCAGCCAGGACGGAGCCAATGGATCAGCAGCATCCCAGGCTGTTCCTCCCAAGGAAATGCTGGATCTGGGCACGTTGGAAAGCTTGGAATGACACAGCCAGGGGCAGGAACGCATCAGGAGCCGAAAAATTCTTTCTCCAGGAAAACACTTCTACACTGAGAAGGTATCATGGGGGAAATGTTGATTCCTTCCATGTTTTCCACGGGATATTTTCAATTGTTCACCCCTCGAAAGTCCTTTTCCGGTGTTTTATATGGAAAACCTCAGTAACTCATCCCAGCACGTGATTTAGGGATCCTATAAACAGCTGGAATAATAAGGGCTCGCACGAAAAGCTGGAACGAAAACATTTCTGAACCTTAAAAGACTCCGCAATTCTTTTCCCACTCCAAAACATCGCTGAATTTCCACTCCCCGATCCAAGGCTGGGAGTTAAAAATAAATCTGCTCCAGGCAGGAATCTGGGAAAAGACCACCACGGGATCCAGGACCACCAGAGCTGCTCGGGATGGAGATTCCCGAGGCAGAGCCCAGAGGCTGAGCTGGAATTTGGGATGCAGGATGTTGGGAAAAGGGTGTGGATGCTCGTCCCGGTGGAGATCCCACTCCCAAAATGTGACACGAGCTCGGCCAGCACCAGCGCCTCGGTTTGTGTCCCTTCATTGTTCCTTGGATTAATTAAACTCCCAATTAAGAGCTGCCCAAAGCCCGGCACGTTTGGGTTTAATTGGCCACTTATTTTCCGCGAGGAAAATAATAATTAATGTCGTCGGAGGAGCTGCAATTATCCTGGATTTGTGTGGATCCTCCACTGCCAGCGAGAGGAGCCAGGCACATCCCAAAAATGGGCATGGATGCTCCCGAGCTCCCCCATCCCTCAGGGAATACAGCGAAACTCCAGGTCCAGGTACTCCGGATCAAACTCCATCTCTTCCTCCTCCTCCTCCCCGGGACTGCCCGTCTCCAGCGTCATTTTTCATCCCAGTTCTTCCATGGATCTGTGCCAGATCCCGCCCCACTGCACAATAAACATCCCCGAGCCGGGGCTGGCAGGGAAAACCAGGAATTTCCCGACGTGGATCGTATCCGACCCCTCATCCCTGCACCCCTGCTCCACCCGGCCAGGACATCCCAAACCTCCAGCGTTCTCCGTCCTCCCATGGAGAGCATCCCGCGAATCTGTGGGGACAGTGGGTGGGACGGGGCAAATCCAGCTGGATCCCAGGCAGGGACGGGCAGAGTTTGGGATGGGGCACCCCCAGCTCTGTCCCTGCTCCACCTGGCCAGGACGTCCCAAACCTTCGGAATCCTCCATCCTCCCGTGGAGAGCATCCTGCTAATCCACGGGGGAAGTGGGAGAGGGATGGACAAATCCAGCGGGATCCCGGGCAGGCACGGGCAGATCTCGGGAAGCCCCCCCAGCTCTGCCCCGCGCTGCCCGGGCCCGTCCTTTCCCACCCCGAGGATTCCCAGCTCCAGGCTCACTCATTCCCGTGGGATTGCTCATTGCCATGGCGATGCAGCCGACGATCCTGGAAAATCCAGCCCGGCCCGCAGCCCCCAGACCACATCCACGGGTGGCTCCCAGCCCCGGCCCCGTCCATTCCTGCCCCGGCCCCGTCCATTCCTGCCCCGGCCCCGTCCATTCCTTCCTTCCCGGCGCTCCCAGCCGCCATCCCGGCTGGAATCCCACCCCTCCCTCATTAAGGAATTGATTTAATTCGCTCTGCTCCATAATCCTATTGCAGCTTAACGTGAAAAACCGGCCCGGGCTTTTCTCACCTTCCACCGAGGCTCATCCCAGAGCTCCCTCAGCTCCCGGCGACTCCGCTTCCCAAAGAACTCCAAAACAGGAATTTTTTTTTTTTTTTACGTGGATCCCCTTTTTTTTTCCCCTGGAGGGCTCGGCACGGGGATGGGGATGTCTCTTAAACACCTTCCGAGGGCTCCGGGGTGGTGCCGGGCGGCGTTTTGGGATTCCCGCATTCCCTGTTTCGCTTCCAGCTCCTCCGGGAGCTGCGCCCCACCCCGAGGAGGGAATCCGGCCCCGTGCTCCCCACCCGGGCCATGGAGAGAGAGTTTGGCCCAGAAAAACAGGTTTTAAGGTTTTTTTAAATTGAATTTTTTTTTAAATTCGGAGTTCGGAGGGAGCTCTGGACACGGCCGGGGGAAAGAAAAGCACCCCCGTGCCTCAGTTTACCTCCGAAAGAGCTGCAAACCATCCGGGAACGGGGAGTGGCTCCCTTCCCATCCCAAAAAATGCTGGGGACGGTTTTGCCGAGGGACATCCACGTCCCATCCACGTTTCCCTGCTCTCCCTTTCCCAGAGATATTCCCGGGATTGGACACGCACCTGCTTCCTTTTTTTAATGGTTTTTTTCCCAATTCTCCTTTTTTTCCCCCCTAATCTTTATTTCTCATTTTCCTTGCATCCCCTCAGTTCCAGGCTCCGGAACCTCTCGGCTCTTCCCAGCAGAGGGAAAAATCTCATTCCCAACCCTCCCGAGCGGGAAGAAAAACCCCAGAAATTTTGCACCCGAAAGCCTCAAAAACCGGAAACCAAAAAAAAAAAAAAACCAAAAACCCCCCAAAATTCCAGAGCTTTTAAGCCGCCCCTGAGGAGCTCCGCGGGAAGTTTCGCACACCCAGGAAAATTTATTACCCCGTAAAAATGAACCCGAGGGGAAGGACCTGCTGGGGAGCCGCCTCCTCTACCCTAAAGAATCCCCAAAATTACCCCTGAGAGGAGTTTTCTGGGATCTGAACGAATTATTCCCATTTTTTAGGACATTTTCAGGCATCCCCCCCGCCCGCTGCCCACCGCAGGGAGGGTGAAAATGAACATTTTTCCCCCCCCCACCCCCGAGGGTTTTTCCTCCATCCCCCGAGGAGCAGCCGCTCCCCTCGGGGGCGGATCCCGGGAATTCCGGCCTCCCGAAATCCAGCCCTGCTGACACCCGGGAGGGTTCTGGTGGCAGCTGGAGCTCCCAGATCTCCGGATGGTTGGAATGATGACCCGGCCCGGGTCCCCCGAGAGCACCCCCCGCGCTCCCGGCAGCTCCCGAGGGACGGGAAATGTTCCCTCTCCCAGCCCCGCCTCGGGAAGGAGCTTTTTTGGCCCCTTTTCCGCCCGTTTTTTGCCCCCTTTCCACCATTTTTTGCTCCTTTCCCACCATTTTGCCCATTTTCCACTATTTTTGCCCATTTCCCACCACTTATTGCCCCTTTCCCACCATTTTTTTGCCCCTTTCCCACCATTTTTCCCTCTTTCCACCATTTTTTGCTCCTTTTCCACCATTTTGCCCATTTTCCACCATTTTCTGCCCCTTTTCCACCACTTTTTCCCCTTTTCCCACCACTTTTTGCCCCTTTTCTGCCATTTTTGCCCCTTTCCTTCCACTTTTTGCTCCTTTTCCACCATATTTTGCTCCTTTTCCACCATTTTTCCCCCTTTCCCACCACTTTTTGCCCCTTTTCTGCCATTTTTCCCCCTTTCCTTCCTCTTTTTGCTCCTTTTCCACCATATTTTCCCATTTTTCCCCCTTTTTTCCCCTTTTTCTGACATTTTCCCCCTTTCCACCATTTTTTGCCCNTTTTCCACCATTTTTCCCCTTTTTCTGACATTTTCCCCCTTTCCACCATTTTTTGCCCCTTTTCCACCATTTTGCCCATTTTCCGCCATTTTTGCCCATTTTCGACCACTTATTGCCCCTTTTCCCCCATTTTTCCCCCTTTCCCACCACTTTTTGCCCCTTTTCCACCATTTTTCCCCCTTTCCCACCATTTTTTTGCCCCTTTTCCACCATTTTTTGCCCCTTCCCACTTCTTTTTCCCCTTTCCCACCTTTTTTTTGCTCCTTCCCCACCACTTTTTTTCCCTTTCCCTTTTTTCCTCCTTTTCCACCATTTCCCCCCCTTTCCCACCATTTTTCCCCCTTTCCCCCCTTTTTTTTGCTCCTTCCCCCCCTCTTTTTTTCCCTTTCCCTTTTTTCCTCCTTTTCCCCCATTTCCCCCCCTTTCCCACCATTTTTCCCCCTTTCCCACCATTTTTCCCCCCTTTTCCCACCACTTTTTCCCCCTTTCCCACCTTTTTTTCCCCAAGAGGAGCCCGTTTTTTTTTCCTTTTTATCCCCCGTGCGAGGCGAGGCCGCGGCAGGGAATTATTTATCCGCTAAAACCCCGCACGCCCATCCCGGTTCAACCCATCTCTCACTTAACGCCCAAACGTTCCCTTTTTTAGAAATAATTCCCCCCTTTTTTAGCTGGAATTCTTTTCCATGGGCCCGGAGAGCTCTCCAAAAAAACATTCCCGGCGGTTGCATCCAGGGAATGTTTTGATTTTAAAGGGGGAACTTTTCCTTGAACTTTTATTTTTTGGGCCACGAGCTGCTGCTTTTTGTCACAAAAATTCCCCAAAAAAACCAAAAAAAAACCCACTCCGGGCCTCTTGATGTTTATCCCCGGATTCCAGACACGTTTTAATCCACATTTTTCCATCTTTTTCCCCTTTTTTTTTTGGGGGGAGGGGGGGCTTTAAAATAATTTAATTCAGGGAAAGCGAAAAAAAATCTCGATTTTCCTGTGTTATTTATCGCAGCTCCCCCCTCTCCTTCCTCCAGCCCCGGGGTCATTCCAGCTCCGAATCCCGAGGGATCCCGCCTGGAAGCGCTCGGGTTTCCAGATGAAAGGAAAAGCCCGGGATCAGCTCCGGGCGCTGACCCGAGCCCGGCCCAGCTCCGGTTACAGAGCCCGGCCCCGCCGAGCTCGCCTCGCCCCCAAAATTAAAGCCCCGGAGGCTCCCGACCCCATAAAACGAGGGAAGCGCGATCCCATTCCCGGTCCCCGCTGGTCCCGGGTGGGGAACGCGGGATTTTGGGGTTTTTGGGGTTCCCGGGGTTTTTCTCCCGGTGTCGGGGCGGGGTGCGGGGAGGCGGCGGCGCTGGGAGGAGTTGATCAAATATTTACGGAGCTCCCTCCGAGCTTGCGGCTGCCGGGGGGGTGCGGGTGAAAAATAAACCCCAACGGGCCAAAAAAAAAACCAAGAAAACCCAAACAAACAAACAAACAAAAACCCGAACAAAAAAACCCCGCCCTGAAAGCAAAATAAAACGAACAAAAAAAAAATCCCCCCAAAAAATGCCCCAAAAAATGATACAAAACCACAAAACCGAAACAAAACCAGCAAAAACAAACAAAAAAAAACCCCAAATAAAAAACACAAAAGACCCCCCAGGAAAACCCCCAAAAACCCCCAAAAAAACCCTAACAACCCCACAAAAAAACCCTTAAAAAACCCACAAAAACCCCCTAAAAAAAACCCCAAAAAACCCAAAAAAACCAAAATAAAACCCCCGCAAAAGCAGGACAACCCCATGTTCGTGCCCACGCAGGAGTGGGAGCATCCCTGACATCCTGGGCGGGGGAGAAACCGAGTCCAAAAAGCAGCCGGGCAGCGTTTTCCCAGAGCCTGGAATAATCCGGGAGAGGACCCGGCCGTCCTGGAGGGGCGAGAAAACCCCAAATTTGGGGTGTCTGGGGGGGCCGCACGGGGCTCCCAGGAAAACAAATCCAAACCGAAAAGAAAAGGGGAAAAAACCACCAGAGAACGGGAAAAAATCCTCGCCAGTTGGCTTCCTTTCTTTTTTTTTTTTTGTTGTTGTTGTTGTTTTCGGATCTAAAATTGATTAAAATAAACCCAGGGATCCGCCTGAGCTGCTGCTATTTAGGACCTGAATAAGGAGCCCAAAAGCTTTATCTGCTTTGGAGGTTTTTTTTTTCCCCCCAAAACCCTCTCGGTTGCTCCGATAAAAGATCCGGCCTCTCTCCCCGGCGTCCTCGCTCCTCAAAATCCTCCGGCTGCCGCGATCCCACCCCCGAGCAGCGCGGATTCCTCCCGGGGCCCGGCTCACCCAGCCGCCGCTCCGTTCGGAAAAGGGGAATCGGTGAAAAAAAAGCGAGAATTCGGGTCGGAAAACCTGCGGTTGCAGGGATTTTAGTTCCCCCTGAGATGCTCCCACGGCAGCGGGAGAGATGCCGGGAAAGCCGCGGGATTGGGGATGGCGAGCGAAGGGAACAGCGCGGCCTCGGGTGGCCTTGGGCCTTTTCCTGCCTGTGGGGACACCCGGGGAGGCTGGATCTGTGCTGGGCAACGTTTTTGGGATGCTCAGGCAGGGATTCGTGGAATCACAGGATGTCCCGAGCTGGGAGGGACCCACGGGGATCGTCGGTCCCAACCCCCGGCCCTGCACGGACATCCCAAAACCCCACCCTGCGCGTCCCAAACGCTCCTGGGGCTCCGGCAGCCCCGGGAATGTCGCCGTTCCCCGGGGACGGGGATCGAAATGTTGGGATGGGGAAGGGGCTGCGATCCCACAGACCCCGATCTCACTCTCCCTGAGCGCCCCGTCCCCAAATTCCAGGTGGAAAACACAAATTTGGGACCGGCTGGGAAGGACCCGGGTGTCCCCCAGCCCCACCCTCCTGGGGACACCCCCCGGGATTGTGTCCCTGGATGTCTCCAGGGAAGGACACTCCGCTGTCCCGGGGCTCTGTCACCCCACAAATCCCTTCCTCGTGCCCGGGGGATGCTCCGGGAACCCCGGGCTCTCCAAATCCAGGATATTTTTCTCCTGCTGGGGACAGCAGCGACAATTCCAGCCCCGGCAGCCGGGCTGGCACCGCTCCTCGCCCCGCACCGGCCCCTGCCGGGCTCATCCCGAGCTCCCGGTGCCAGTTCAGCGAGGGACAGGGCGAGGATTAGGGATGTGACGGGGAGGGATTACCCAGAGCCCTGCCCGGCCCCCGGCAGATCGCGGGGAGGGCGCACGAAACCTCGGGGCTCTGGATTTCATGGAATTTCAGGGGTGTAATAAAACCTGGGGAGGCTGAAATGCTGAAATTCCCCGCGGGATGGGCGCAGGAAAACTCGGACCTCCGGATTCCGTGGATTTTTAGGGTGTAATAATTCACCCGGGGAGGCTGAAATGCTGAAAATTCCCAATCCCGGTGGGATGGGCGCAGGCGGGGACGGGAGGGAGCGGGATCCGCTGGAGGGGCTGAGCGATCCCTGTCCGACCAACAGGGCTTTCCCAGGAATTTCTGACCCTCGGCACCGCCCCCTTGTCACCCAGGGGGAAACTGAGTCACGGAGCAAATCCCGGCGGGGCCGGGTCGCCTCGGCACCAACTTCACCAGGAATCACCTCTGGAAGGAGCGGGAATCTCCTCTGCTTTTCCCTACAAGCAGCAGCACCCCAAAAACCTCAAAACCCTCCAAAACCTCAAAACC
>VXAZ01009655.1:56945-68838 GCA_013399875.1 Gymnorhina tibicen
GGAATGGGTCCCAGCATCTCCACATGGGAATGGGTCCCAAAATCCCCACACTGGAATGGACCCCAAAATCCCCACATGGGAATGGGTCCCAAAATCCCCACATGGGAACGGGTCCCAAAATCCCCACATGGGAACGGGTCCCAAAATCCCCACACAGGGACAGGCACCAGCATCTCCACATGGGAAGGGGTACCAGGATCCCCATATGGGAATGGATCCCAGAATCTCCACATGGGAATGGGTCCCAAAATCCCCACATGAGAATGGATCCCAGCATCGTCAACATGGGAACGGGTCCCAAAATCCCCACACAGGGACAGGTCCCAGTATTCCCACATGGGAATGGGTCCCAGGATCCCCACACGTGTACCAGTGGTTCCACGTGGGAATGGGTCCCAGCACTCCCATAAAGGGACATGTCCCAGTAGCTCCATGTGGGAATGGGTCCCAGCATTCCCATAAAGGGACAGATCCCAGCGGTTCCATGTGGGAATGGGTCCCAGCATTCCCATAAAGGGACAGGTCCCAGTGGTTCCACGTGGGAATGGGTCCCAGCATTCCCATAAAGGGACAGATCCCAGCGGTTCCATGTGGGAATGGGTCCCAGCATCCCAGGCAGACCCCACCCAGCCAGGCGTGGCCCCCAGCCCCACCACCTCAAACCCCACAACTCTTCCCACCCACAACCCCACAGAGCAGGAGGAAAATGGGAGCAGGGACAACTCCATCCCAAGGGAACGTGATCCCAGGGCACCGGGATTCCCTGGCAGGAGAAGCTGCTCCTTTCCCCCATCCTCAGCTCGCTCCTCCAGGGAGATGTTCCCGGCCCCACGAAGAGCAGGGAAGATCCTCTCCCTGCAGTGAGCATCCCCCATTCCTCAGATCCTCTGCTCCAAGAGCTGCAGGATCCACCTCGTGCTCGGGAAAGCTCTTCCAGCTCTGAGACCAGCAGGGAAAGCTTCCAAACGGGACCGCGGGGGCTCTCCCAGCCCAGGGGGTGAAGGAAACACCCCCAAAGTTCTGATTTCACAGCGGGGGAAGATTTTCCCGTGGGTTCCGTGGCTGGGGTGATCCCATTGGAAAGGGAGGGAATGGCCGATCCCGTCGGGAAGGGAGAGAATGGCAGATCCCATCGGAAAGGGAGGGAACGGCCGATCCCGTCGGGAAGGGAGAGAATGGCAGATCCCATCGGAAAGGGAGGGAACGGCCGATCCCATCGGGAAGGGAGGGAACAACCGATCCCATTGGGAAGGGAGGGAACGGCCGATCCCATCGGGAAGGGAGGGAATGGCTGTTCCCATCGGGAAGGGAGGGAACAGCCGATCCCATTGGGAAGGAGCACTGTCCCAAAAGCAAACAAAGCCGATTCCCGAGCCTCAAGCGCCAGCTGGGCCCTCATTCCCGAGTCCAGGTTCACCTTCACGGACACAGGGATGTCCCCGGGAGGGACAACGCCCATCCCTGCCCACCCGGCCGTGCCACATCCAGTGGGCTCCCTCTCTCCTTCCTCCTCCTCCTGGCTGGGGGTTGAAGAGCTCTCGCCACGGAAAACAAAGGGATTCAGGATGCTCCAAACCCAGGACCCGTTCCCAGCTGAGTTCCCCTCTTCCTTGGCGAACGCTTCCCGACATTTCACAGGACCAGGGAAGTGTGTCCCTGCGGGTCTCTGTGGCTGCCGCCCCCCAGCACCTCCACCCCGCCCTGCTCCTCCTCCCTGGATTTCCCCTCCCGGCGTTTCCTTTCCTCTTTCTCACACCAGCTCTGAGCTGTGCCAGACGAGCCCTGCTTCCCAAAAACTCGGAAGAGCCCCCAACCCACGCCCGGTCCTGGATCCTGAACCTCCTCCTCACCCCGGAGCTCGCTCTGCTCCTCACTCGGGTTTAACCTCTGCCAAGGGGAAGAAAAAATAATGAAAAACCACCAAATCCCTGATTTTTATGCAGGGAAGCGCAAAGCCTGAGCAGGCGAGCGTGACCCTCGTGCCCTGCTGCCCGCTGGAGGAACGGCGGATTTTTCCTCTGGAACATCCCGGGGTCAAACAAAGCAGCAGCAAAATCCCCCTGATCCTCGGGATTCGGCTGCTTTCCTTCACCTCCCGCCCCCTCCTCACCCCTGGCTGGGGGGAAAGGCCCCGTCCCCACAGGACAAATCCCGCTGAGGCACTGGGGAAGTTCAGATTTGGGGTTTCCCTGACGGGGAGGGCCCAGAGGCGGGCGGGAAGCACCAACCCCACTCCAAACCCCGAAAGAAGAAGGAACCCCGATTAACTTCTCGCTGCCCTTTCAGTTTAAGTCAGAACTGAGGCTGGGATGTGTTCGGAGAGCCACGAGGCTGGGGTTCAGACCGGTTTGGGGGGGCTCAGAGCTTGTCCCGTGCCCCGGATGGGCTGGGGCAGCCCAGTCCCAAAGCTGTGACCCCGGCTGAGGACGGGGAGCTCCGGGAAAACGCTGGGATAACACGCGAGCCGCGGCTGCTGCGTTCGGGGTATTTTTTTCTCCTCTCCTCTAATTGCTGCTGCTATTTTAGCAGGGCCAGACATTTCCTTGACGATTTGCAAGGCCTATAAATGTTTGATGTCCCTCTCCCTCCGCGCTCGGGCAGCAACTTCTGCTGGGGTTTGGGGGAAGAAACGCCCGGGTTGGAGCGGCCCGGACACGGCGGGACGGGACAGAGGCTGCAGGGGGAGGATCCAGCCCCGGATCCGCGTGGAAAGGCCCCATCCCACCCCTCTGCTCCTGTCCTCTCCTCCCCGCCGTTCCTAGAAGGAGATCCCACCGCCCAGCCTCCGTGCAATATGGCTTTGTGCTGCGGGAACCTAAATATAGAGCCTGAACCCTCCGGGGGCTTTGCTGCGCTCCGAGGTATTTTTAGCTGCAGGCAAACTCCGGCTGCAGCGTTGGGAGCAGCTGGAATTGCGCCGAGGAGGGATCCAGCAGCGGGGGTGGGGTTTTGGGGTGACCCCCTCTTTTTCTCCCCCCACAGGTCCCCCCCGATCCCGCTGGTCCCGGCACCACCGCGGCAGGAACGTGCGGGAGCCTCACCTGCGGTGGAGTTTGGGGTAGATTTGGGGTTTTGGGGCCGAATCCAGAGCGAAGGGGACGAGGCTGAGAGGCTCAGGGCCAGCCCGGCTGCTGCTCTGCAGCTCCCCCACAAAAATCCAGGCACCCAAAAGCGTTTCCCGAAGGATGGGGAATTCACCCCTTGGAGCATCCAAAGTGGAGCAGGAGGGGTGAAAGGGTCCCTCCTTCCCAGTCCTCGGTGTCCAGCCCGGCTCCTCTCCCATCCCTGCTCCTCGCATCCCGATTTAACCCAGTCCCCCGGGGAAAACTCCGGCTGGAGGGAGGGAACGAGGCAGGAGAGGGATGGGGAGGCCCCGGGCTGCAGCAGCTTCCCGACCCAGGGATGCAGGCAGGGGTGGGAGCAGGCTGGGAGCCGGCTCTGCATCCCAATCCCAATCCCCTTCCCTGCCCTGGAATCCCTGGCATCACCAGCAGCACCAGCAGCTGCCCGGGATGGGTCTGGGAATATTTTCATCCAGGGGTTCCGGCTCTGGGATCACCGGCTCAGCCTTTGCTGGGGCTGGCGAGAGCAGTCGGGAAATGTTGGGGTTGGATCAGAAGGAAAACCAGCAGGAAAATCCCCTCGTTCAGGTTCCTCTTGCATCCGGGATGATCCCAGCCAGCCCCTCGGCCTCGGCCCAGGCCGCTGGCACCAGCGGCCAAAAAGCTCCTTGGGAAAAAAAAAAATCACAAAACCCCCCCCAGAAATAAAGGATTTTTACCAAACCTTGGTCAGAGCCTGCACAGAGAGCCCGTGGGAATGCTCTTCCCAGATCCCTTCCCAGCACAATTCCCAAGTGCTCCAGGGCTGGAAGGAGCTCCCTGAGCAGGCAGCCCCAAAAAGTCGCGGTTTAGCCCCAAACTCCTGTGGTGGGTGGGGGACAGGACCTGGAGCTGCTGCTCCCTGCAGCCCCGGCCGCTCCCTGCCTGCTCCTGGAATTCCCATTTCCTCTTGGATCAGGGGCTGGCGTCCCAATGGACACAGGGAGGGGACAGTGTCCGTCCCTGCCCACCCGGCCGTGCCGCATCCAATGGATTCCTTCCCTCCTTCCTCCTCCTCCTCCTCCTCCTCCGGGGCGCTGAGGAGCTCTCGCCATGGAAAATAAAGGGATTCAGGATGCTCCAAATCCGGGACCTGCTCCCATCCCGGCATCCCACCCCCAGATCCCGCCAGCATCTTCCCACCTCCACCGCTGGTGGCCTTAAGGGACATCAGGGGGACATTTGGGGACACGCTGCCAAGCCCTGGCCACGGAGAGGGCCCGGCCCCCGGGATGGAGGAGCAGGGATTAATTAATCCCAATTAAAGGCAGGAGGGCAAAGAGGGAGAACCGGCGGGGCCACCCCAATTCCAGCGCTGGCAACATCCCAAAATCCAGGGGGTCCTGCCCAGACCTGAGCCCCCCAACGCTGCAGGAAATGTCCCAGGGCCACGGGGGAATCCCGGGATCCAGGGCCACAGGGGGATCCCAGGATCCAGAACCAGAGGCTGATCCCAGGATCCAGAACCAGAGGCTGATCCCGGGATCCAGGGCCAGAGGCTGATCCTGGGATCCAGAACGAGAGGCTGATCCCGGGATCCAGAACCAGAGGCTGATCCCGGGATCCAGGGCCAGAGGCTGATCCTGGGATCCAGAACAAGAGGCTGATCCCGGGATCCAGAACCAGAGGCTGATCCCGGGATCCAGGGCCAGAGGCTGATCCTGGGATCCAGAACGAGAGGCTGATCCCGGGATCCAGAACCAGAGGCTGATCCCGGGATCCAGGGCCAGAGGCTGATCCTGGGATCCAGAACAAGAGGCTGATCCCGGGATCCAGAACCAGAGGCTGATCCCGGGATCCAGGGCCAGAGGCTGATCCTGGGATCCAGAACGAGAGGCTGATCCCGGGATCCAGAACCAGAGGCTGATCCCGGGATCCAGGGCCAGAGGCTGATCCTGGGATCCAGAACAAGAGGCTGATCCCGGGATCCAGAACCAGAGGCTGATCCCGGGATCCAGGGCCAGAGGCTGATCCTGGGATCCAGAACGAGAGGCTGATCCCGGGATCCAGAACCAGAGGCTGATCCCGGGATCCAGGGCCAGAGGCTGATCCTGGGATCCAGAACAAGAGGCTGATCCCGGGATCCAGAACCAGAGGCTGATCCCGGGATCCAGGGCCAGAGGCTGATCCTGGGATCCAGAACAAGAGGCTGATCCCGGGATCCAGAACCAGAGGCTGATCCAGGGACACACGGCAATCCTGGGATCCAGAACCAGAGGCTGATCCTGGGATCCAGGGCCAGAGGCTGATCCTGGGATCCAGGTCCAGAGGCTGATCCCGGGATCCAGAACCAGAGGCTGATCCCGGGATCCAGGGCCAGAGGGCGATCCCGGGATCCAGGGAACCCATCCCAGCTCCCACCCAAGCCAGTTCGTTACTGGTACGTGGGGACAAATGGCTCCCCCCAGCTCCAGGGAAAAGGAACCCAAGGAATTCCGCGGATCCGGGATTTTGGAGCCTGGCCGGGACGCGATTCCCACATCACCGAGGAGCCGCGGGGGGAGGAAGAGGCCCCGTGACCGATAAACCCCGCCCAGGATCCCATTTCATCCCAGCTCCCTGCCCTGGAGTCCCCGCGGGATGCCCAGGCCCCAGTGTCCCCATCAGCACTCTCCCTAATTAACACCGGGGTAATTAACGGGTAATTAAGGCCGGGACCCCCCAGCTTTGCACGGGGTGTTGGTAACGATCCTCAGACAGAGGTGACACAGAGGGCACCGACCTGCGGCCACCGGGGGCTAATTAGAGCTTAATTAGCGCTCATCAGAGCCCCCAGACACAGCCCGGGCTGGGGGGCACCGAGCGGGGCAGGAAACTGGGATTATTAAATTGAAATCATTATTAAATTGGAATCATTATTAAATTGGAATTAATAAATCCTGGATTTATTTCTGGAGGAGGAGGAGGAGGTGACAAAGGCAGCGGTGACACCAAAGCGCCCCAAAATCCCGGAGACCTCACCCAAAAAAGGGACCCTCGCCCTCGGAGCCGCCTCCAGGGGGTCCAAGTGCCTCAAATCTCCCCCCATTCCATCCACAAATCCCTGGCAGCTCCGGGATTTTCGGCGGGGATGGAGCCGGGGCTTTGGAGCAGCCCAGGCTCCCCCGGGCGCTGTCCCAGCTCCAGCTCCAAGCCCCGATCCCGGCTGCGGGAGATTCCCGCATCTCCCTCACCCGGAGCCCGTGCCCGGGGCAGAGGGGAAAGGAAAAATCCGGATGGGATTTGGCCATTCCCAAAAGAAACCTCCAAAGGTGCGGGGGAAAAGCGGCGTTATCCCGGCTTCTTCTGGGTGGGGTGCGTGGAGAGGCTCCCCAGGGGCCCTTCCCAGCACCCGGAAAAGTTGTGGGGAGCCCAAATCGGCCTTAAAAAAGCTGGGAAGGGTGGGTTGAGGCCAGGCCTGGGGAAGCAAAGCTCCCGGTGCGCTCCCGGAGCTGCTGCCTCTGCAGGGAAAACCGCTCGGGGAGGGACACGAACACAGGGACTCTGTGTTCCCTTCCAGCCTGGCTTGCAAAAATGACAAATAAATGAGGTTTGTTTTTCTCTTCTAAATGCCCGATTCGGCCCCGAACTCCCACTCCCTTCCCCCAAAACGCAGCCCTGCGCCGGATTTTTGACATTTGCTGCCTGAGCATCCCCTCCAACCCCCCCCCAAGCCTCGCCAGGCCCCCCCTTCCCTCGGCAGCTCCTGAAGCAGCTCCATCCCCTCCTCCTCCTCCTCCTTCTTCAGAAAACCGAGGTTTTTGGCAAACAAACTGTTTTGCCAACAAGTTGTGCTCCGTGCTGCCTGGGAGATGAGGTTTTTCCCGGCTTTTCCCAGCTTTTCCCTGGCTCCAGCCTCCTCCTCCCCGCTCCGGGTCCCACTTTGGGGCTGCAGCCAGGGGGGATTCGTGCCCGGGCTCCCCCACATTGAGGTTTCCCCCCCCTTTTTTTCCTAAAACAATCCCCGTTTCTCTCCCAGCCGGGGCAGGAGCAGCAGCCCCGAGATTGCTGCTGTTATTTTTATCTCGAAATAAAGAGTTTGAGCCGGGGCCAAGCCGCGCCGAGGGAGGGAGGGAAGGAGGGAGGGAGAGGCCACAGGGATGTCAACACACCCGGCCTCCGTCTCGTGGCGTGGGCAGGGCGGAGGGAACATCCCAGCCCATCCCAACCCAGCTCTCGGGACCGCCTGCTCCGGGATGCTGAGGTGGGAAAGGAGGTTTGGGTCCCCCCACATCCGTGCCGTCCCCTCCAAGCAGAGCCACGCTTGGGTTCGGCACTGAACCGGCATTAAATTAACTTTTTTTGAGTCATTTGTAACAAAAAAACCTTGGAAGAACCGGCTCTAAAAACGCTGTCACCTTCCCGCAGCCGCAAGGAGCATCCCACAGGATGCCAGGTCCAATCCCATTCCTTCCCGACCACGGGAAGGCCCCAAAACAGGGTTGGGGGGGCAGGGGCTGCAGCCCCAGGAGCCGCCTCTGCCTGGATCCGGTCCCTCCCGCCTGGAATTCCGGCAGCTCCCGTCCTGGAGCTGCTCCGGAGGTCACCGAGACGCTCGGCAGCTCTGCACGAGGATCTCGGCGTAAATGTCAAATTAATTAACGGGGAGAGAGGGAGGAGCGGCCACAAAAGCTCCCTGTTCCACCTCCGCGCCCCCCGGAGCCGGGAGGGACCGCTGGACACTCCCCATGGAAAATATTCCCTCCCCCCGAGGCCTGGGGGGAACAGGGAATGGCACAAAACAAGGGGGGAAAGCTGGGGATGGAACAAAACACGGGTGGGAAGCAGGGGATGGAACAAAATACGGGTGGAAAACTGGGAATGGCACAAAACAAGGCGGGGGAAACTGGGAGCGGCACAAAGCACAGGTGGAAAGCTGGGAATGGCACAAAACACGGGTGGAAAAGCCGGGAAAGGCTCCGCTCCTCCCCCCACACCCGGGCGGTGGCCCCGGAGCAGGGCAGGGACCAGCGGCCGCTGCCGGGGCCGAGGTGACCCCGAACGGGGGCTCGGCCCCCTCCTGCCCGCCGGGGGCTTGGTGCCATCCCCGGTCCCGGAGCGGAAATCGGGAGCAGAAATCCCTCTCCAGCAGCTCCCGAGCCGAAGGAGCCGCGGGCTGGGCGGGGAGGATGAGGAGGGAAGGGAGATCCTGGAGGATGCCGGGGACCACATCTCCGGCAAAGGCTGCTCCGAGGAGAGGCCCAACCCCGTCTGAGGTTTCAAACCCCCCGTTCGGAGGGGGTTTCTGGCCCCAAATCCCCGCTCCCCATCTCCCGAGAGCCGAGGAGCGCCGGGGCTGAGCCTCCGGGAGCAGAACAGCGGCAAAAACCCACCCGGAGCCGGGCAGGGGGCGAGGGTGTGCCCGGCCCCAGCCCGTGGGAAGCCGGGAGGGACACGGGGACGGGGACACGGGGACACGGGGACACGGGGACAAGGGGACAGGATTAACCGGAGCTGCGTTAGAGCCTCTGGAGGCTCGGGACGGGAACAGTTCCCGGTTCCCAGAGCCCCGCCGGGCCCGGCGGGGTTTGGTACCCGGCTCACGTCCCCGGGACCGGCATTCCCCAGCCCCCGCCGCCGTCTCCCGGGGCTGCCGCGCGTCTCCCGAGGGACAAGGAACCTTGGGGACACTCGGGGACTTCGCTGCCACGCATAGGCCGGGGTAGGAGGTGGCAGTGGCCAAAGGACCCTGCACCCCTTGGGGACGCGTTCCTTTATTTATTGATGGATTTTTTTCCCCCCTCGGTTTCTCCGTGAGGGAGGAGGGAGCCGGGGTTGAGCGCGGCTGGGTGGGAGAGCCGGGCTGTCCCTGCACACGGGGCCGGATTGAACCCCGCGCGACCCCAGCCCACACCAGGGAGCTCCGATCCCTCCCTGGGGGCCGGGCTGAGCCCTGCGGACTCGTTAAACCAAACCCCAGAGCACCCCCAAGCCTCAGGAGAGCCCCTCCTCCCCCCTCACAGCCCCGATGCCAGGCTGGAAGCCAGGGAGCTGCCGAGAAAACACCGGAAAACATCACGGGAGTGAGGGTGCCCAGCCCCGGTGGGACCCGGAGCTGTGGGGACGCTGAACCCCCCAAATCCCTGCAGGGGAGGGGGTGCTTCACCCCAAAACCCTGCAGGGCCTGGAGGAATCCCTGTGTTCCTCGTTATCCCTCCGGACTGAGCCGAGGGAGGGCCCGCAGGGATCGCAGGGAGCAGGGGATGCCCTTCCGCACCCCAGCCCGGGACCAAACCCAGAGCATCTCCCCAAATCCTGCACGGGGATCCGGGATGTGCCCGCCCCGGAGCCACCCCAGGGCCGGGGAGCTGTGAAAGGTCAGGGCCAATCAACGCTCTCGGTAATTAAGGTGATGAGTTGATCCCTAAGCTGGGCTCCGGCTGCAGCCGGGCCCACAGCGAAGCGCCCCGATCCCACACCTGGGGACCCCAGAGCCGGGGGTGGCTCCCAGGGCTGGCCGCGCCCACCCCCTGCACAACCCACGGCCTGATTAAAGCTCATCAACCCCACTAATTACCGCGCCCGTCCTGCCCCCTCTCCCCAATTGTCCCCAGCGGTCCCCGGATGCCACCCGGCTGCCAGCACCCCGCTCTGCCTGCCCGGAGGAGGAGGAGGAGGAGGAGGCGGCGATTCCCCAGCCCGTGTGTGTGGTCCGGGGGCGGGGAGCAGGCGCCAGCATTCCCAGCAGCACGGAAAGGAGCCTGTCCTGGGAATCCCGGGTGTCCAGCAGGGCAGGAGCGCATCCGTGCCCCGGGAAGGGCCGGGGTCTCCCTCGTCCCCTCTCCACGTGATCCATATCCAGCTCCAAAGGGATGAGGCAGGACCAGGGATGGGCAGGGCGAGCTCGGGGACTCGCAGCCGACCCCAAACCTGCCCACGGCACCGTCGGGAAAACCCCTCTGCCAGGGAGGGGTCCCGCCGGGAGAAGCAGCCGCTGTCCCCCAGCACTCCCGCGGCGGCACACAGAGAGTGACAGGGACCGATCCCGAGGGGATCCATCCCAGCTTCCCCGGAGCCGGGGCCGAGAGGGGTCACGGACAGCAGGAGATCAAAGGGAAGCGCCGAGTCCCGGAGAGGTCACAGCAACGCTCCAGCCACGCCAGGGCCCTCTCCCTGTCCCTGTCCCTGTCCCCGTCCCCGTTCCCCTGCGCTCCCTGGGATGGGGACAGGGACTCATCCCAGGGACCCCGCGGGCTCGGTGCCAGGGGGCCGGAGTTTCCCATCCGGGCTCCTCAGAGCAGCCGGGAACGCTCCGGGTGCTGCTCCAGGGAAAAGCTCCCTGGCAGGGCCCAGGATCCGGCACGGGGGGGGGGGGCCAGGGGCCCCCAAATCCGTCCCCATCCCATCACCCAGGGCGCGCCCGAGCTGGGCCAAGTCACCGCTCCCCGCCCCGGTGACCCAAGGGAGGAGCTGGGTCTGTCCAAGGAGAATTCAAAAGCCTCAGGGAAGGGAGGGGGAGAGGAGAGGCCTTGATCCCATCCAGGTGGGCGGCAGCAGCTCCTGCAGCCCTCGGGAATATCCCACATCCCAACACATCCCAGCCCGGCACTGAACAACCCCGCGGCCTCTCCTAAACGGCCTAAACGCCCTCAGGAAACGCCAACAGCCTCATCCAGCAACCAGCAACCCCAGTAAAGGGGCTGGGGTGAGGCTCATCCGGGGGGGATGAGCACCCCCAGAGCCGACCCCACACTCCGCGGGTGCTGGGGACACCCCGAGCCTCGCTCAGCCCTCACCGCGGGCAGGGAGGGGAGCTCCCGGCGGAGCAGAGACTCCCCTGGATCCACGGCGAAGGGAATTTTGGGCTGAACAAAGTGCCCTTGGATGCGGCGGCCGTGCGGATCGGCCAGAGGCGCTGGGGGAGCGCCTCACGTCCCCTCAGGGCCGCTGAAGTTGTGTCTGTGTTCCGGAGGGGCTGGGAGAGCCGGGAGCCGCCCCCCGCGCAGAAATGGGGGGGCCAGCCCGGGGCACCCCCAAACCAGACCCCAAAAAGGAGGGGGATGAGCTCGGGGTGATTCAATGCAGCAGCCAGGCCCTGGGGCTTCTTCCTCTCTTAAAGAGAAGACGAGGAGGAGGAGCAGGGGCAGCCTTCCTCCCCACCGCGCTCTCCCATTGCTCCCGGGCTGGGAGGGAGAAGCATCCTCTGGCTCCTTCCCGGAGAGCATCCCCCAAAAACCAGCGCCCCGGTCCCACAAGGCTCCAGCTCCCGGCTCGGGGCAGGGTGCAGGCAGGGCTGGGAGGTTTCCACGGACCCCAGGATCCCGAGGAGCCCAGGATCCCCACGGATCCCGGGATCCTACAGACCCCAGGATCCCACGGACCCCAGGATCCCACGGACGCTCTCCCAGGCGGAGCTGCCGGTGGGGAGCAGCAGTTTTTGGAAGTGCCACGAGGCCGCCCAGCCCCTTCTCCTCCGGCCCCACGGAACGGGAACAGCGGGCGCTGCCCGAGCTGCATCTGCCGCCCCCCGCCCCACCGGGGGCCGGGGATGCAGGAGGGGAGCGGGAATGGGGAGGGGGAGGCAGGAGGGAGGGTGGGGGGCGCGTTTCTGCTGCCCCCGAGCAGCGGCAGCAGGGGGGGTTCCTCCCTCTCCGCCCCTCGGGGCGATTTTCCAGGCGTGTTTCCCTGCGACCTTCAAACGGCGGCTGCCCGCAGCCCCCTCCCCACGGCCGCCGCCCCGCCCGGCACCGCCCGGGGAGCGGCAGGGGAGGGGACCCCCGCGGGGGCAGCGGCTGCGGGGCTCGGGGGAGCTCTGCGGGCACGGAGGGGGGGAGCGGAGCCCCTCGGCACCTGGGGGACCCCCACAGCGGGCT